>VZTU01013375.1:178333-189669 GCA_013400835.1 Zapornia atra
TCCGGCGGCGGCGGGGTGAGCGGCGTTGCCCTGGGCAAGGTGCTGGCCGTCGGACGCTACCAGGTCACCCCCGAGGAGCTGCTGGCGGAAGGTAACGGGGAGGCGGCGTGGGCCGCGCTCGGTGCCCGCGGGGCGGGGGGGGGGAGCGGCGGAGGCCGGGCTGGGGAGGCAGGGGGGTGAGGCGGCTACTCCTCTCCGCTGCTCGCCTCGCTGGGACGGGCCGCCCCTCGCCTTACCGGCCACGGGGTCCTTCCCTGTCCCCGCCGTCAGCCGGTGTAAGGGAAAAGGCGCGGTGTTCCTTCGCGAGGCTCCCGTTGCGGGTGCTGGCCGGTGCCTGGGGCTCGTTCGGCGGCTTCCTGGCGGAGTGCCGCGGGCGGGAGGTGTCGGCGCTTCGCTGGGCCCGGCGGCGGGGCGGCTCGGGCGGCGGCCCGGGAGCGGCTCAGTCCTGCGGCAGGCTTTTACCGGCCACTGCAAACGCCAGCCAGCCCGCCTGGGTAGGAACCGCTGTCTCCCGTGCTGGGGGGCGGCACGGCCCTGGCAGCATCGTGGGTGGGGGTGCGGTGCCTGCTGCAGAGGCTCCCTGCGCTCCCCTTGTTGCGGGGTGCTGGACTTGTGTTGACTCCTGTGCCCTTGGCCCTCCATTGGGTCCTCCAGAAGAGTTGCCTGAGTTCAGGTAGTCTTGGCCGGACCTGGCTGTTGTGTGACTGGAGCGGATGCTGGCGGAGGGCACGGGGCAAGCGGCTGCATCCGAGCCTCACTCTGCGCGAGGGGACATGGCGTGGTGCCCACCTCTCCGAGCTGGTGGCAGAATTATACTTATGAAGTATAATTCACTGCATGGGGCTGTCCCGTACGCTTCACAGTGTGTCACCCACCCTGGGCGTGTTTAACAGACGGGCAGACGAGGCACTCGGGGATGCAGTTTAGTAGAGGACGGGTGTGCTTGGACTCGGTGCTCTTAAGGGTCTTTTCTAGCCTGGTGACTCTGTAGCGAGTGGCTGGGGCAGCACTGTGGCACCGCTTCAGGTGCTGCGGGTGATACAGCTTTACCTTGGTCATTCTCATGTCCGTGCGTCGATGAGGCTAGCTGATGCAGCACAAACGTGCTGCCGAGCTTCCATAGCTCATGTGCATCTCCTGGTAAAGATTTAAGGCGTCTCCAACGACGTGCAGAAGCTGTTACGGGTTAAAATGGAAATCGCATAGGAGGTACTTAGATTTTCATTGCTCCCTGGAAAAAGTTTTAGTAGTACAGCAGGATCCATGCGTAACTTAGGGAAGGCAGCGTTCTGGAAGGCAGCGCTCTGTCTTTGGCTTCCGACAGCGAGGCCCGGGCCTAGCCAGCGGCGTACCTGGCTCCTGGAACACAAGGGCTTCAGGCTGCTCCTCGGGTAGTTCCTCTTACTCAGTGCTGATGAAATACTATTTACAAGCTTTTTAGGAGGCTCGTGTCAGAGTTTTGGGTTGTGTAACACGAAGCATCGTTAATAAGTTAATGAACCTAATGAGTTTAACGACCAGCGTGTTTCGGAATGGCTGCGTGATGCTGTGTTAGCAGTGCTGCGGTGTGGGTAGGCTCTTTTGCCAGCTGCTAGAACTCACAGAGTTATGTGTATGTCAGTTTCAAGCTGTTCAAACCCCTGCATCCCCACACACCCCTTCCAGGCTTTGCATCCGAGTTGTCTTGGGGGTAAGTGAGCCCTTAGTTTTGGGCAGGACATAGGCTGCCGGTCACTGGAGTGAATGGTGGGGGTGATGCCAGAGGCTCGAGGTGGACACGACTCGTTAGGCTGCAGTGATGAGTCTTTGGGAGATTTCCCGTGTTCCTAGAGATGTTGCCCTCAAAATGCTTTTTGTAGCCTTTGACAGCACAGTTTGATTGCAGAGCTTCAAAGGCAGAAGCGTGTGGCATAGTAACCTGGTTCTTTTGCACAAACCTGTGCAGCCTCTTCCAAAGCGGCTGCATCCTTCCGTGGTACCCTGGGTGCAGAGGTCAAAGTGTTGTAGTTGGTTGACTGTAGATGGTCTCTGTTGTGTTAAGCCCAGCTCTCTTCTGGCCACCTTGTAGCCTTTGTAACCCAGTGCTGAGTTTGTTGTTGGATGGAGTATTTGGTTTTGAGGTTTATTCTCTGGGGAAAGAAGTGAACTCAGGTTAAGGCCTGATGTTGAAAATGAGTTCTTATCCCTTCCAGGGGATGATGGAAGCACGTGGAGTCATGACCGATACATGCAGTGTGGAGGCTCTGTCTCTGCACCTTTTTCTTGAACAAGAGTAGGTGCAGTTAGCTGGAGGCTGGAAAAGTCAATCCGACAAATACGGAGAGTTCTGTCATGTCAAGGGGCACAGGGAAGCTGGTTATGGTGACTCCAGCATTGCAGAAGACTTCCCAGTTCAGAAACTGTAGCTAACTGGACACGACATTGAAATTGATCTCCAGTGTCAGTGTGAAGCAGTTGGTGGTGTGAGGAGTAAAGAGGCAAGTTAGCAGCTTAGCAAAACATTTTTAGCCTATATAAGGAGGAGGTAGAAAGCTGGGGCTGGACATGGGCATATTAAATACTAGATCATTGTTTGCATTGACTTAAAGTTACTGAAGTGTGGGAAATGCAGTGAAACCTTTTCTTTCCTGGTGATACAAGGACAGGTGGGCATTGGATAGTGGTTGGCTTATATCACCTTGCTTGCTTTGCAGGGCTCAGGGTGTTGAAGCTAAGGCAAGATTCTTCCAGGTGTGTAAGGTGGGCACGCTGAGTGCTGTGCTGAGGTCCAGCCGGTGGGTATGGGTTTGATGAGTGCAGATAAAGCCAGCAGGGACTGTTACAGATGTTTTTAAAAAAACCCAACCCAAACAGAAAAATCCCCACCCACCAACCACAACAACAAGAAGCCACAGAAAACCCCAGTGCAGGGGGAGTGTGGATGTGATGGGGGCAGTGGGCTCTGGAGTGTCCCTCTCAAACACGACTGGCTTGGCTCAGAAGCTAACTTGTGGGTGTGGACAGATGATCATCGTGCTGCTTTTATTGTTTCCTCCTCAAAATGGTTAATGGAATCACAGGGCAGGTGTTGCTGCTGCTTTTGAAAAGAAAACCAACCCAAAACCCCAAACCAGCCCCAAACAAGGACTGTTCGTTATCCAGTGGCCTGAGCTGGTGTTTAAAGTACTGCCACACCACAGGTTTGTGAGGCTGGTTGTTCTCCTGTTGTTCAGGACAATTAGTACCATATCTGGATGCTTCCAGTTTTCTTAATTAGACTATTTTTAGCCCAACAGAGAAATGGGGTAACTCCACATCAGGCAGTAGTCCCCTGTTGCTTGTGGGCCCCCCCGCCCCCAAAGGGAACAGCCTGTAGAGGCACTAAAGGTGTCCTTTGGGAAGGTTCCACCAGAGAGGCAGGAAACCATACTTCTCCTTGCTGCTTAATCTGGAAGTGCCTCACAGAAACCAAGCTGAGACTTGGTCCTCTACTAAAAGAAAAAGGGAGGTGATGGAACATGAAGCTTGGACCATTTGAGGCTTGTACTTCTCAGAGAAGTTAAGAGGGTCGGTGCTTAGATGTTGTGGTGGGGTGATGCAAGTGTTAACGTAGCACTCGGGGGCCCTGGGCCAGTGCTGCATCTTCAGCCAAGAACCTTGTGGTGGAGGTAGTGGTGTCCTAGAAACGAGCGTGTGGGGCTTGGTTGTTGTTTTGGTTTTGTTTTTGTCGCATAGTGGGAGTGCTAATCTGGCTGTGGGTGAGCTGTGCTGAACTGGATTACACAGGATTATCCAATAATAACCATTTGTCTATGGTACAGATGTTAACCCAAGTTACAGATCATAGAATCACAGAATGTGTGGGGTGGGCAGGGACCTTCAGAGGCTGCCCAGTCCCACCCTGCAGTGAGCAGGGACATCTTCACCAGGGCAGGGCACTCAGAGCCCCATCCACCCTGCCCTTGAATGTCTCCAGGGATGGGGCCTCCACCACCTCTCTGAGCAGCCTGTGCCAGTGACCCACCAAGGAGTCACCAGGGTACACAGGAGTCACCAGATCCATTACAGTGGCACTCATCCCCGTTTGCCCTTTGGAACCAAGCACAAGCAGTGAGACACATCCTCACAGATGAGGAAGCAGCATCTGCTGTACAGCAGCTTAGAACTTACAGCAGCTGTAGATCCCCAAGGTAACCTCCTGCAAAGACCTAATAATCAGGGTATGAAAGGTTCATTGAAATCGGGATTAACAAAACATCCTAGAAGGGTGAGAACCTCTACAGATCAGAAAGGCCATCAATGGGATTACTAATTGAACTGCTATTGCCAAGGCATGAGCAGGGGGAAGGAAAAACCCCACACAACAAAACTTCCAAGATGATTCTGACTGCAGGCCCGATTCTGAAGAGCTGAACACCCTTGCCCTCTGCAAAACAAGCAGTTCAGCCTCTACCACAGCTGTGCTGCTGGTCAGCGTCAAAGTTCCTCTCTCAGGCAGTTAACTGAAGTAAAACCTCCAGGAAAAGACACCTGTGGCAAAAACTAAACAGCATGACAGCTCAAAGCAGGACTTGTGTTCCTCTCCTTAAGGTCATGGTGTCCTCAGGCCTCGACTGAGCAGCATGAAAAGACCAACTGAAAACTGAAGGCTAGCAGGTACTCGCAAAGACTGCACACTCCATTAAAGCAGGAGGGTAGAGCTTGCAAGAAGCCTGCTCCTTCCCTGTGCCAGTGATGGGGCTGCAGTGGGAGATGGAGTGTTAGAAAACAAGAGAGAGAATGGATTTCCAACTTGAATGAGGACAGACTCCTTGTTTTTACTTGTCCCCTCTATCAAGATGTCCCTCACAGGAAAGTATGCTTTAACCATCACGTCAAATAGATGAAGCAAACATTCTGTGTTACACAAGCATTAACTAATTAACTTTAAATCTCTGTCACCACTGGAGTGGCTTTTCCCTGCCTCTCTAGCCCCAGACAGGTCACTCAGAAAACCAACAGCCTCCTATGATAGAGCACCAGAAGTCTCAGCAACCCACAGCTCCAGCCTCACCGCTTTATCAGCCAGAACAATAAAAACAGCAGTGTTACCACTATCACACAGCTCCTTCCACACAGGCCAGGGCAAAGGAAACAGATAAAGTAACAGCACAAGAGAACCAGGTTTGACCCTCCCACCCAAAGCTCCAAGGCACAGAGACAAGGAGAAGTTAAGGCACGGTGCACTGCTTTATCTGAACGTGGCAGCACTGGCCACCACTGCTTACTTCCACCTGGGGAGCAAGGTGCACAGCCAGCCAGCCAGCCTGTATCCTCCCTGCACCCCTCCAGCCTTTCACCCCTCCAGCCTTTCACCCCTGCTTCCACAAGCAAGTGCGTGTGGGGTAAAATAGGAAAAACCTGTCTGGATTTCAATGGTGAGGAGCTTTATTTCCTCCAAATGCAGCCAGCTGAGGCCTTCCAAAAACCAAGGCTGTCAGGGGCAAGACCACTGCCCTCTCGTGCTATGCTGAGAGCACACTAGGACATCCCTCACCACCCCTGGGGAGTTCCTCCGGGGTCTGTGCTGGGACCAGTGCTGTTTAATGTCTTTATTAATGACACTGACAGTGGGGTTGAGCGCACCCTCAGCAAGCTTGCTGGTGGCAGCAAGCTGGGTGGCGAGGTTTATGTGCCAGGACAGGATGCCATCCAGAGGGACCTGGACAGGCTGGAGAAGTGGTCCCAGCAGCCGCATGGCTGCCTTACCTCCAGCCTGGCTCTGGACTGGCAGGTGGGGAGATGCTGAGACAAGTTCTGATGGCTGGGTAATGAAAGCTGGGCAGCCTGTGCTGTAGTGATGGGGATTCATCCTCAGGCTTCCCAAGCCTAATGAGGGCAGCTAACAACTCCAGTGTCCTTTTGCCTGTTGCAGGATGTAGCTGTGTTGTGGAAAAAAACACAAGCTAGGAAGTAGTTTGGGTATTTGCATGTGATCCTAGTCTTGCATCAGTGGGCAGTTACAAATACCTGTTCATGTAAAGCAGTGCACAGCACAGATGCTGGGACTTAGTTTGGCTTGTCAGATAACTCTGTCAGCAGTACACTGGGAGAACAGTCGTTCCTGCTGTACTTGGCAGAGCTGTGTTTGCCTCTTTTACATAGATGGAGACGTCAGCAGGTTAGGAAACATGTGGGCTGGAAGGTGTCTATTGTATGGCCAAGAGCAGGTTCAGCTCTTAGGGACACCTGGCCTGATGTGCTCTGATTGTCAAGGTGTCAGTCTTTGCGTCCCCCCAGGATGCTCTGCCTTGCATTGCAGGGTACCTGAGCTTATAGTATCGCACTCCTGCGTTCTTCAAGAACGTTATCAATTTAATGTTTGTGTGTCCAGAAGTAGTTAAGTACTGAGCAAGTACTTTGGAATCCAGCAGTTCCAAGCTAAGCTCCTGGGAAGGTGGCCAAGGGTCCGATGGTTGTATAGGAGAGGGAGCTTGGTTTGTGGCTGTGTCATGTTGATCTGGCACATGTACTCGAGCTATCTTTCCTTCACTGAATTTTGACAACAGACAGATGTAACAAGTGTTTGGGTGTGCCATCTAGTTGCTTTCTGTTCTAGCAGCTGTCTTTTGCTGGAGTGTGTGGATGCTGCAGTCATGGAGCGGCTGTGCACGTGAAGGGCGTCTTGCTATGAAGCTCCTGGGCACCCCCAAAGAGCAGGCAGCCTCTATTAATGGAGGACTTGATGCAGGGTCTCCTTTGGGCTGTGTGAATTTTGTTGGTTCAACTGAAACCTGTTTTCATTAAATCCAAGTGTTTTGCATAGAAGAAAGGCCCTGTTAGCTAATGGAAGTAGAACTGATTTTCAGGCGGGTGTTAACTAGAAGCCACTGGTTCTGGCAGGAGCCTTTATTTCTCTGGGCTTTTGTCAGAGCTGTTGGTCCTTAACTGGCATGCTACCCACTGACAGGGCGTACAGCTGTGCTGTGCCTGGAGACCTGCAGTCCGTGCCACGGGCCCGAAACACTCTCTGCAGAGCACAGTGGTTGCAGGCTGGCTTTCCCCTCGCATCTGGGGGGAGCACGAGGTGTGTGGATGCAGACCTCTCCCTAGCTGTGGATGGTGGTTAGCTTGAGCTGTAAATGGGTGCACACCTTGTCTGAACCCCACATTGCTTGCTAAATAGATCTCACCTGGGGTTCAGAGGGAAATCGAGGTAATTAGTTAGGCAGTGCTGCTTGTCTCTGGCACTGTTTTGGTTTACAGCATTCTCAAGTCTTTGTTCTTGAAAGTGTTTAATTTATTAGCCTTGGGCTGTGTTTTACTACTTGTGGCTATTTTTTGCTTTCGCAATAGCCTGGATAAGTAGGTTATGGGAGAGGGTGTCAGTAGGCAGAGCTGTTGGCTGACATGGGAGCTGGGAGCCTGCCGGTGTGGGGTGCCCGTAGTGCTGGCGCCCAGGTCTCGGTCTGCCTTGGGGCCAGCTGGGAGCACAGACCTGGCCATCGCCTGGCTGGAGCTGGGTTGCTTGGGATGGTGTCCTTCTCCTAAGGGATCGTTAGGTTTGCAGGCATCCGGGTGTTCTGGAACGGAAGGCAGGTTTTCCTCGTGTGTTTTTACAGCTTTAGCTTAAAGTCTCTTAGTGCAGTGGATGGATGGCTGCTTCCTGAAACACTGGGAGTGCTCCCTCCCCCCTTCCTAATACCTGGAGCTCAAAGTCCGAGGCTGTTTTGCAGATCCCAGTGATGCTAAACAGGAGTTCCCTGACACAGGTCACATCATCTCCAGGCTGTCATGCTGTGGTATAGAGATGGCTTGTCCTGTGTTTCCCTGTCCAGCTTAAGAAGCCAGGTGCTGAACATGAAACCCCTCTCTTGAAGGGCTAGGTTCTGGTTCTTCTCTTGCTCCTTGCCTAGCTGCTGACAAGGAAGGGAGGTGAATTCTTCTGCTCTCCTAGTTGTCTTGGAAATGAATGTCAGTCTCTGGAGTGTTTCCCTACCAGTTCACAAGGTAGGAACCTTTCCCTTCCCCTCCTCCAATTCATGACTCTTTACACTTCCCTGGGTCAGTTAATTTTTACTAGTAGTGGTGGGATGGCTTGGGTATGGATGGGGTCAGCTGTGAAGCTTGGTCCCGGAACAGAAGAAGGGTGAAGGAAAACGCATAGAAAAGTACAAGTTAGCACCTGGAAATAATGGAACTACTTGATCCAGTGGGTCTGCTTTAATGAAGTGGGGAATATTGCTTTTGGTTGGGGTAGCAAAAGAGACTTTTGCTGCTTTGTCTTTGAGCAGCATGAACCCAGGTAGCTGTAGGAGGTGTTAAGGCAGTGCTGTGGTGCTGAGCAGGAGCAGACTGGTGGTGTTCTCCCTTAAGAGGTGCAATAGCCTTTTCTTACCTTGCTGCTTCTGAGGCAGGATGTTAAAATGGTTATGTGGACTCTGTGAAAGCAAACACAGAATCACAGAATGAGTGGGATTTGAAGGGACCTCGAAAGACCGTCTAGTCCAACGCCCCTGCCCGAGCAGGATCACCTCGATTAGGTGCAGGGACACCCTTTAGTGATGTTTTTGCCTCGATCTGGAGGAGGTCTCAGAGCTGACAGTGGATCTGAAGAACATCGCATCCCCCTAGGGAGAGGCATTATCTGGCAGTCGGAGACATGAAGGAAGATGAGGGGACTTTCTCTAAGCCATACAAGTCTGTACAAGAGATATGTAGAGTTTGGAACGTCCTGGCTCTGTGATGGTTTCTTCCTCATTGCTTCTGTAATGTGCCATCCCTTAATTGGCATACTCAAAAATATGAAAGGAATTCTGATATTCCAGGACTGAGGAGGTTCTATTTGGAATAAGGTATACCTTGGGCTTCCTTCCAACTTATGTGTTGCTTTAATGATGAATTTGTTCCTGTGGCATATTGTGCACCTTCAGTGCACGAGTCTCCAAGAGAGATGTATTTCTGTGATCCAGTTCTCTGGTTACTTCTAGTTCTCTTTACGGACTTGTGTTACTTATCTCTTTATTTTCAGTTTGCTGTTTGGACTGTGACATCTGTCTGTTCACCTTGTCTCTTGGTAGCAGTTTTGATGAGTTAGTCACACAGCCTTTTTATTGCTTTCCTTGCAAACCCAAAATCACTTTAAATGTTAGCAAGTAATAGGAGGTGTGCTTAGGTTCCTTTGTAGTTCTTCGGTATGGAACAACCCAGTGCACCTTTATCTAAAGGATATAATTAAAGAATATAAGGTGCTAAATTGCTGTGCTAACACCAGTGTAGGGACCTCACCACACCTCAAGTACTGTGTCCAGTTCTGGGCTCCTCACCATAAGAAGGACATTGAGGTGCTGGAGCGTGTCCAGAGAAGGGCAACCAGGCTGGGGAAGGGGCTGGAGGGCAAATCCTCTGAGGAGCAGCTGAGGGAGCTGGGGGTGTTCAGCCTGGAGAAGAGGAGGCTGAGGGGAGACCTTATCACCACCTACAACTACCTGAAGGGAGGTTGTAGAGAGGTGGGGGTTGGTCTCTTCAGCCAGGGGACAGGAGATGGGACGAGGGGCAATGGCCTCAAGCTGTGCCAGGGCAGGGTCAGATTAGACATTAGAAAAAAATTCTTCCCTGAAAGAGTTGTGGGGCTGTGGAACAGGCTGGCCAGGGAGGGGCTGAGTCACCTTCCCTGGATGTGTTTAAAAAAAGGGTAGATGAGGTACTTAGGGATATGGTTTAGCTTAGAATGGCGTTGATTGGACTTGATGATCTTTAAAGGTCTTTTCCAGCCTTGTGATTCTGTGACCTGCTGAGTTTAGTGTGTGTTCCACAAGGCAAGAATAGGAAGCAGGAATGAAACTTGCCACGTCAGTGTTAGTCCTGGGATCCGCTCAGCTTTGTGCAGGATGTGCAGGACCAGCAGCTTGCTGGAGAAGGGAAACGAAGTGTTTGTGTCCCTCGGAGTGCTGCTGGCTCTCCACAGAGATCAGTAGCACAGTCAGTCTGCCTGCAGAGTCAAGACCTTCACCTTGAGCTTGGTTTAGATGAGATAGCTCTTGGCTTGTACTTCATGAGAACTAAGGAAAGCAGTGGGGCTGTTTGTCCTCCCAGTGTGCTGTCCAGAGATGGCAGATCCAGAAGCAGCGTAACGGGAACTTGTCACCAAAGCCACTGTGTGCTCTATCTAGTTTGGTTTAGTCATGTAGATGCCTTCAAGTTAGGCTGACAGTGGGTATATAGGTGTGCTTGCCAGCAAGATTTTGTGGAAGGAGGGCTTTGGGTTTAGGTGGTAAGTGGGTCTTAACTTCTACTTTTTTGAGACAAACCCAGGAGCACGTGGGCTTCCAGACTCTGCTGTGTCCAGAGGTACTGCTGGGGCCTGGCTCTGCCCTGAAACACAGTGCCTGCATGAGAGGTATTAAGTGATTTTGATAATCTCAACTCTGGTTCTCACGGCCCCGTTGCCCCTGGAGCACAGCTTGCTTACACACCGTGATCAAGCTTCAGAAGCTTCAGTGTCTCTCTCTTTAAACTGCCAGATGTCACAGTGTGAAGTTTGAAAACGTTACTGCCAAAGCATCCCAAGCATAAAGGTGATGCAAAATAATTCAGACAGCGGTCTTCATAAAGAGATGTTTAATAGGTGAACTAAAGTACTTGTGTGTGCATTCACCATGTACCAGATAGAACTTTAACAACTGCCTGCCCCATGCAGGTTCCAAGGCAATATTATTACCTAAAAATTGTTTGATTTACTGGCATGAGCAGGTCCAATCTCAGATATTTTGCTCTTAAGGAAGTTTATTGTTCATCTGCTGGATACATCTGTATCTGCTCCTTCATTATGGTCAGAGTTTAAACATACACAAGTATTTGCAGACAGCTAAAGATGAGGTAATGAAAATCCTTATACTAGTCACCTCAAATATTACACACAGTCTGAACAACTAATTCCAGCCAGTGAATCTAGTTTTGATCTTGCTCACCTGAGAGCAAAGGCCGGTGAGTGAGGGCACTCTGATGAGAGCGAAACTCTGCAGGCCCCTTCTCGCAGCAGAGAGATGCGTTTCCTTTTGCTGAGTGAGGATGTGTGTGATGCCTTAGAAAAACGTAAACCAGAGACCTTTCCTGTCCCCTCTGCCTCAGCCTGACCTGCTGCTTCCGTTGTGGGTCGCTCGCATGTCTCTGTGTGGCCTGATGACTCTTGTTCCTGCTGCGCCGTGCGTGGTGCTTCCCAGTGATGCCATGGAACTGACCGTGCTGGTGGAGCTGGGCACCTGTTGCAGTTTGGTGTAACTGCTGCTTCAGTGGCTCTTGCAGGCTGCAGTTACAGCTTTCTGCAAGCCCCATGTTTTGAAAAACACTGGTACATTCAAGGCCAAATTTGAGACCAA
>VZTU01013375.1:189714-241595 GCA_013400835.1 Zapornia atra
GCACCTCACCCTCTGCCCTGCTTCTGTGTCGTGGGGGGTTTGTGGCAGGCAGTGTGCGATGCTGCAGGGCTGCTGTCTGACGACTTCTGCTTTGAATCCTTAGACTTGAAATAGTTATTTTGAGGACAAGGAAGGATAAACTGCAGAGGAAGTGAGAGCCAGGTAGGGGGAAGGTGTATGCTTTGTTCCTGGGTTTTCTGTTCGAACTGGGTGGTAACTATTCAGTACAAAAAGGGAGTTCAGTTCCAAAGTTGCAGTGGGTGCACGTGAGGTGTGTAGTGCACCTGCACCCGCTGGCTGAACCGTGCTCTAACGGCATTTCATTTGGACACTTGCTGATCGTATTGGACTTCAAATTAAGGCTGCTTTTTATGCTCAGCAAATGACATTTGAAATCAATCAGTAGAATGAATTGAATGAGTGGCCTCTATTGATGTATGGTTCTATGGATCATAGCCTCGCTGTCACAGAGCGAGTAGCTCCTTTCCTGTCTCTGCTGATAGGCGATGTCACGGTGCTGCGTTTCCAGCTCTGTTTTCAGAGTGCAGCACAGATGGACCTGACTTCAGGGAACTGACAGAAGGTCAGGAAGGATGGGGGGAAATCCTTGCACGTGTTGAACATGAAACATAAAGCTGCTTTTGCAAGGTTTCAGGGGGTTTGTGTTGGGTTTTGTTTGTTTGGGGTTTGTTGGTTTAAACCATGCTAGCAGGTGGTCGTTTCAGATGGTTGTGCAATGTCTTGGACAAGTTGAGAAGCTTGCTTGTGAAAAGTTGGCCTCGAAGAACATTGTGCCTAAAGCCATCACCTTGGTTACACCCTGAGTAACCTATGTCTAGTGTGCTAAAGTCTGAGAAACTAGAGGTTTAATGGCACGGTGAAAGGGAATTGAATGAACTGTTCTGGCCTAGATTACACAGCATAATCCCTTACATAAACACTTAGTCAACAGTCTCAACTTTGACCAAAGCCCAGTGTTCAGGCTGGTTGGTAGAGCCCTGTCGTGCAGGTGTCTGTTTGCTCTTGAGGCTCACAGCTTGGGAAGGGAAGCATTGATGAGGCGAAACGCACGCACTCTGGGAAGAATCTTGCTTGCTCCTGCAAACAGCTGTCGCTCCTGACAAGTGTTTCCTGGCCTCACAAATGTGGATTGTGTTTCTTGAACTTTTTTTTTTTCTAAATTCCACGGCTGGTTTATGCCAGCTTTGGAGGTTGTCACAGTGCCAAGCCAGCAAGGGATGCAGTGCCCTGCGGCTGGGAAACGTGGCCAGTACAGAGGAACCAGGCTTTAGGAGGGCTGACCTGCTCTATAAAAGCAAGCATGCTTACTGGAGTGTACTGGGATGAGCAGGAAGGAAGAAAGCTTCCAGAAAATAAAAGGACTGGTTACACTCCTGTTCCTCTCAGAAGAATTGCTTGAAGATCCCTCCTGCGTTGTGGGAGGATGGAGCTGTTCCCGGGCTGGGCGGTGTGGAGCGGGGTGCTGGGCTGCTGCTGTGCCTGTAAATAACTAATAGCTCTGGTGATGCTGCCTAGTGCTCAGATGTTACCTGGGCACCACCAGTGCTGGGACTGAGCTGGGTTAGTCTCTTTAAACAGAGATGCTCGGACTGTTCCTGTGAGAGGGAAGTTCTTGGTTTTGTTAGGAAAACTTGTGGTACACCTTCTTCTGTTAGGTGTAACTTAAATAAGTCAGGAGCACGTGGCTGCAGGACAGCATGGCCCTGGGGTTTTAGGAGCTGTGTGCCTGAAGCCTGGTGGGTTGGGGCCAAATAACCCACACATAGGAAATTATGGCAGTCTGTCAGTGCAGGTAAGGGACCTGTTTGATACATCGCTTCTGTTAGAACGTGATTTTGGCATCTCCAGGTGAAGAGACTGTAACGTTTTGATCTTCACAATGAATTGAACTGACAATGATCTGCTTGTCATGTTCTGTGCTCCCTTAAGGGGAGGTATCTGTTGGCTTAAGTATAAGGATCTGCCATAGGCACTTGTAGAGGGAAATGTATTTCCTGGGGAATAGCAAGAGGGGGTGATAACATGTTAGTACTGTGTGAAGGCTACAGTGCTTGTGACTAACTGAAGTGTGGGGAGGTTTATCATGTTTATTCTAACAAGAGCGTGGGTTAAAGAAGGGGTCGGTTTTACCCTAAGAGGTGCAATGCTTTGAGTTGGGTGGGTAAGATGTTTTACTTGCAGGGTGCATAGAGCACGTTTGACACACCAGAGGGAAGGGATGCCATCCAGAGCGACCTTACAAGCTCGAGAGATGGGCCTGTGAGAGCCGTGTGAAGTTCAACACGGCCAAGCGCAGGGTGCCACACATGCACTTGGAAGTGTGTGGACAGGCTGGGCACAGATCGGCTGGAGAGCAGCCCTGAGGAGGAGGACTTGGGGGTGTTGGGGGATGAGAAGAAGTTCCACGTGACCCGGTGGTGTGCGCTTGCAGCCCAGAAAACCAGCCCTGTCCTGGGCCTCCTCACTGGCCCTTCATGGCCAGGAGGGAATGACATTGTCAGAGGCGTCGGCTAAAAATTCCTCTGAAGGTGTTTTGATGAACAGCTACTTCCCTGCTGCATGGAAAATACATGGAGGTTAGTGCCATGGGAATGCTCCTGGGGATTGAAGAGAAGCAAAGCCGTGGGGTTGGGACAGACACTCTGAATGTGCCTCTGCGTCCCCGCCCTGCCCCTCGCCGGCTGCCGCGAGGGGATTTCCCCAGCTCTCCGGCAGCTTCCGGCAGCCCCAGTGCAGCGCTCGAGTTTGCATGGGGTGATTTCTTGCACTGCAGCAAGCTTCTGGGACCCTTGGTGTTAAAAGTAGAGCTGACATGTTGAAGTCTCCGAGTATGTGAACTTGGCTGGGGTTGAAGCTTTGTTACTGCTTCGTGCTAAAACCACACCCCCCTGTGTGCATCCCCGGTGCCTCTGCCTTGCTGCGGTGACCGCGCACTGTGCCGGCTGATGGGCTTGGTTTTAAATGGCTGGAAAATGAACATTTGGTGTTTGCACGTTCTGCTTCAACACAACGGCTTCTCTTTGCAGCTAAGGACACTGGATGGATTTATCTTTTCAGCTTTGTGCCTGGCACATAGGCGTTACTGAATGAGCAAACGTTGCACAGAAACCCATAGCAGACCTCAGTTTGTCTTTCCCAGAGCACTGTAGTAGCTTGAAGTGTCTTGGAGCCCCAAGTAGTCACAGTTGCTCTTGTCGAAGCCTTCTGCAAAGCTGGGGTGCTCTTGATGACGGAAGTGAGACGTGGGAGGGATGTTTTGGAGGGCCGGTGGTCCCGTTAGCAGGTAGGGGTGTACACAGCAGATCCACTTTCAGCACAGTGTGCTCTAATGTCCCCGTGGCGTGTGATTCACGGCTGCTGTGCTCACAGTGCTGCCAGATGCTGGGTTCTGCTTGTCTAGGCCAGCCTTGATACTCAGTTACCCGGTGGGAATTTGTGTGGGCAGTGGGAAAAGGAGCAGCAGTATGTCCCCTGGAATGTGCTGTCTGCCTGCTCGAATGCCATGTGGAGATACTGTTTGAAAAGTAGGGAGCTATTTCTGCTCCTGGCTTTGGGAGTGCTGAGCTCTTGATTTTGCAGGGAACATCTGCCAACTGCTCTTCCAGATGGAGCTGTGCCTGGGCCTTGTGCTCCTGAGTGAGGCTTGTGCCACTACTTCTGGCAAAGCTGTTCCACGTGTGTACACACACACGAGCATAGGTATAAAAAGAGATAAGAGCATAAATGTGTGTGTGGGTGATGAGTGCCATGCGATACGGCTTTATTCAGCAGGAAGGGTGCGTTGTGGGCAGTGAGCACACACGGGTTGGGCCATGGGTTGGCAGCTGCGCTGTGGGACGGTTCGAGTGCAGCACTGCCCTGTAGCTGGGACGCTCTTGCTGAGCGTGGGGCTGGGGGTGACTGCCCAAATGTGGCAGCATCGTGGATGAGGTGGGGACAGCCTGCTGGGATGATGGAGTCTGGGCACCCCTCAGCCCACAGGTGCAGCAGGAGGGATATACCAGCTGCTGCCATCAGTACGCGGTTTCTCAACGGCCACACAGTGTTTGGAGTCTGATGAAAACCTTCCAGATGTTCAAGCTCTGTGTGTTTTTAGAGGTTGTGCTGTGGCAGGTAGGCTGTTTAGTGCTTCAAGCTAACCATTTGCTCTCTGCACAGAACTGAAGCATCTCTTGTGTGTACTTTTAGCCTGTCGCGTGTGTGACTGACACAGGCAGTGCCTCTGTGGGATGGACTGACTCCCTTGTGGGAAGCAGGGAGTGTCTGATGATCTATGAGGGCCCCAATGGGATGCCAGCAGCCGTGCAGTTATGCGTGTTGCAGCAGCACACCCCAAGAGAAGAAACGGAGCAGCAGAACAGAGAGGGTTGTGTGATGTGACGTGATGTATGGCAGCACGTCAGGATCACACAAGCACTGTGGACTCAGCAGCATGCTGTGCTGATTCTGCGCTGTGTTAAGTCAGGATCAGGTCTGAGCTGCAAGGACCAGCCCTTAGCACAGCTTCCTTGGCCACTGTGGCAGAAGGGAGGTTTTTCACAAGTAGTTAAAGGAAAGGTGACCGCTGCCATGTGACTGTCCTGTGAGACTTGGAGTATTTATGTCTTGAATAAGTTTGAGTGAAATAAAGGACTGGAAGAGATTCAGCTTCTACAAGTGGTACAAGAGGAAAGGGAGGAGTTCGTTCCCTGCTGCCCAGGGCAGGCAGGTGTTCAGCCATCCCCAGAGAGCCGGGCTCCATCCCATACTGGGGAGGGCAAATGCCATTGCTCCAAAGGGGTGTGTGTCCCTCCCTTCCTCTTCCCATCGCTGTGCTGAGCATGGAACATCCCTGTGGTCATCAACACTGCTTCCAGCACAAATCCGAACCAGCTCCTTACAATCTGCCATGGGGAAATTGACCTTTATCCCAGCCAGAACCAGCACCAAGAGGGTTCTGTGATTCGAAGGGTGCAGCACGCAGTGAAAGGGGTGGGTGTGTTTTGACGGGCAAACAGCGTGTTGTTAGCTCTTTGTGGCAAGCTCTGAGAGCAGCAGAGATGAGTCTTGGTCGTGAGGCCCACAGATGTGGTTCCTCCTGGGTTCAGGCTTGGCAGCACAGCTGTTGGGTGCTCTGGCACAAGTAGTGTGGGCCCAGCCTGGCTGGCTGGATGCCATGTCGCTGTCACCCTGCGGAACGAAACCTTGTGTTTCTGCTTTGCGTGCGAGTCTGCTCAGAGCTGCAGCCAGCCCCACCTTCAGCTCTGGAGTGCTGAGGGTGTCGCAGGCCCTATGGTTTCTTTAGCTGCTTTTTCTGTGGCTGCCCAATTTATGTAAGAGCTGTTGAGGGAGTAGAACAACAGAGGAGAAGATGGGATTGTGGCGTTGGCGCTGCCTGTGCCTGGCACTGTTGCCTTGAATAGTGGCAAGTTTTACATGGCATTTAATATTTTTTTTTACTGACAAGTAAGCTACTCTGAAAAAGGCAAAGGGTAAAGAGGTTCACGTGAGCGTACTGCCAAACCTGGGCAGGCTGAGCACGTTTTGCTGGGTTACTGCTTGGTCACTGCCTAGGTTTCAGCTGGGAGGGAGTTAGTTTTTTCTTCCTAGTAGCTGGTCTAATGCTGCGGTTTCGATTTAGGATCAGAATAGTGTTGGCAACACGTTGATGGTTTAGTTGTTGCTGAGTTGTGCTTACACTAAGTCAAGGGCTTGTTACCTTCTCATGCGCTGCTCGAGAGCAGTCTGGGGTGCCTGAGGGGCTGGGAGGGGACACTGCTGGGACAGCTGCTCCAGACTGGCACAGGGGTGTTCCCGACCACGCTCAGCTTATGAACAGGGAGCAAGGAGTTGACTGGAGGTGATGGGCTGGGCATTGGTCAGTGGGTGGTGAGCAGTTGTGTTGCACATCACTTGTTTAGTATATTTTTTAATCAATATTTTATCTTCCTTTGCTGTCCTATTAAACTATCTTTATCTCAACCCACGAGTTTGACCTTTTTTGTACCTTTTTACCTCTTCACCATCTGGCTGTGGGGGAAAAGGAGTGAGCTAGGCTCTGTGTGTTCCTTTGATGGCCAGGGCTAAACCAGGGCAGTTGCTGTGCCCTTTTTGTCACGTTTTAAACAAAGGTGCTGTAAATCCTGGGTGTTCTCATAAAGAAGACACCACCACCCCAATCCCCACCCCCAAATTTAGGTTGCTTTTTGATGGAGAAGCCTCCAGGTCGGGTAAGCTGTTTCTCCTGGCCCAGTGGGTGAAGAAATGTGCTGGTGAGTTAGTGCCTGTGACCTGCCATGGGTCTAAAGGTGGTGGTTTGTTTTTTGTATGTAAAATGGGGAGGAACCTGTGGGATGCTGTGGGGGAGTCATGACCTGCCTGTACCAGGAGTTTAAGAAGGTGACCAGCATCCTCGTGATGTGTGGTCAAGTATGGAAGCATGTAGAGAAGACAGTGGCTAGAAGTCTGGAACTTTCTTTCCCAGATGTTTATGGCCATGGCTTATGTCAGTTTTGGTTAGGGCTCTTCTGGATGCTTTGTGTCAGGGAAAATTGGGGGTTTTTTCTGCCTTGAACATGAGATAACAGAAAACGTGGTGGAGTGTGGGTGTGTGGGAGTGTGTTTCTTTTCCATCTGCGACCTTGAGTCTCTGGGCGAAGCAGCTACTCCCTCCTCCCGGCTGTGTTTCGGCACAGGACGGGCCATGTACACTCTCACCTCCTTGCCCTCCACCCGCATCGTGGTGTTTGGTAAGAGCTTTCATGGACGTGTCCAGCACTGATTCTGCTTCCTCGGGCGCTTCCAAGGACAAGCGTGACATCAGAAACAACTGAAGGGGTTTAGAGTGTGGTGGCTCAGGGGTGTGCTGGGTAAAGCTCCCCAGAACACTGGTGACTCCCAATTCTCCTGTAACTCTTAATATACTTATCCAAGTTTCCTCCAGGCTTATGCTGCTTGGATTTTGGTGGTGTTTACTCAGGGAAACCCCTTCCAGGTCACATCACTACTTCTTGGCAGAGCAGGGTCTGCCTTGCTGGCTCGCCCACGGTCCATCGCGGGCCAATATTGACATCTAGTGGCAAGCAGCGCGTTGCCTGGGCGCTGCCGGGGCACCGTCTGCAGGAGGTGGTACCCGGACATCTCTGCTCTGGTGGCACCAAGCGATGGTCTGGGAAACACCAAGCCTGGCCACCTTGTTCCTGTCCCCCCGCCACTCACAGCGGATTTTCAGGGTGCAGAATTGGTGCAAAGGACAAACTGCTCTTTGTCTTGTAGCTGTGAGCCTCTGGTGCCGTACCGGGGCATCGCTTTCCACTCGTGACCGCCTGTTAGTGCTTGGAAAAGACACTTCTTTTTGTGGAGAGGGGAAAAGCCTTCCCCAAGAGAGTCTGCAGGTGGTGTTCCCCAGGCTGGTGTCCCCTCAGCCCGGTTCAGCACCTGCTGGCGTTGGGTGTTAGAGCTGGAGCCACCCCAAGCAGGCACCGTGTCATGGTTAGGGGGGGCCCCTGTGTGAACTAGTTCAGTGTAATAATGATGCAGAACTTGGGCTCTTGGATTAAAATGGGCAGTAATTTTGTTTTGACAGCATAGCATCTCATTTAGCTAAACGGGCAATTAAGTTAGGAAAAGGATATTTAATCTTCAAGATTTCCTAATACAGCTTAACTTCAGCTGTGAGCTGTTACAGGCGTGCTTGCTCAGGCACACGGGGCGTCTCTAACGAGGTGCATTATGCTTAATGAACGCTGCTTGCTGATTACATCCAGAGACCTGAAACGCGTGCATTTCAATTGGTTGCCTGATTATCAGAGTAGTTAATCGCTTTAATTTGCATGTTTCTCTCCTGAATGTATACCCGAGGTTTTTCACCAGCTGAAAGCTCCCCCCGATAATAGCTGGCTTACCCCTCAGACAGCAGTCAGTTAAGGAAAGTATGGATTGATACAAGCTCTTATATGAGCCAGACTTCCTAAACCTGTGGGAAAGCTGTGCATGTGAGTCTTGAGATGATGCTGAGGCCTGGGACAGCAGTGAAGACTGACAGGAGACTGGTAGAACAGTAGAGTGCGTGTTTGTTGGCTTACTGGAGCGTAGCAAACACTGGTAACTTTGGAAGTGCTGGTTACTCTTTGCTTAGCAACTGACACAGACTTTCTCATTTGTTTCGCGGTGTGTAGTGACGTGGGCAAGAGGAATAATAAAAACTCCAATAATTTCATTTGTTGATAATTGTTTCCTTTTTCCCAGGTGGCTTCTCAACAGTGTTTCTGGTCCGTACCCACGGTGGGATACGGTGTGCGCTGAAACGAATGTATGTCAACAATGTGCCAGACCTCAACATCTGCAAGAGAGAGATTACAATTATGGTGAGTAGCTAGTGATTTGTAACTGGGGAACATATGAATTCATTATACACACACACACACTGAAGGTGTCTTGAATCGCTTCTAGGCTACCTTTTGTTGAATTTTTTTGTGCTGAAGTGTAATGTGGGTTTCTTTTCCAGAAGGAGCTATCTGGGCACAAGAATATTGTGAGCTACCTGGATTGTGCCGTTAACTCTATCAGCGACAATGTTTGGGAGGTGCTCATCCTCATGGAGTACTGTCGAGGTAGGAGTCAACCCTTGGCTTTTCTGAGTGAACGTGGGGAAAAGGTTTGTGTTTGTCACCTGGGATTTTTATTTAGGATTGCTCCCTTAGTGTGAAAGGTCAATGTATGTGTCTCACAGCTGGAATCCTGTTCGGTCTCACAGCTTGGTGGATGCTGAGCATGACATTATTGGCATGGAATACCCTCTTTGGCCAGTTCAGGTCACCTGTCCTGGCTGTGCCACCCCCCCCAGCTCCTGGGGTGCCCCCCACTTTCTCATTAGCAGGGAAATATGAACAACTGAAAAGTCCTTGATTGCTTGGCAACAACTGAAAACTTCAGTGTGTTATCAGCACTGCTCCCATCCCAGCTCCCAAACATGGCATTTCCCCAGCTGCTAGAAAGAAATTAACTCTATCCTGGACGAAACCAGGACAGGCTGTTATTTCTGCACCTTGCTGTTGAACACCGAGAAGATGTGTTTCACATGGCTGTGTAATGAAGCACAGCTATGGAACAGGACACTACTTGTATAAGTCTAACATGGAATTGCTCTCTTCTGCTGCTTGAGCTGATCAACATGTAGCTAGAGCACAGTTTGGTAGGAAAGATTGGCAAGCTCATCACTGCTCTTCTCTCTGCTCTTTGAGTAACACTATTAAAGGTGCTTCACTCTTAGCTGATGGGTGACTTCTTGTAGATGAGTGTAGCTAGTGTTGATGGTGCTGGGCAGAACAGCAGTAGTGCTCTGGTCCTGGTGGGTAACACAACTTTTGTTTCAGGCAATATGTAAGAACAAGTAGCTTCTAGATTACTTGTCACCCCACCTCACAGATGCTTTGGAATAAACTTGCCATTGCAGGTGACTGCTGAAGCTTGCATCAAGTGTGAGGTAACCAGGCACTGACCTCGTGAAATGAGGTGGTTAACCTAGATGGGCAGTGATATTGGAACAAGTGCTCCAACTACAAAATAAGTATTTCTAGACTAGAAGAAACACCCACCCCATTGTCTGTAAGACTGGAAGAATGCTTTCAGTTGACATCTTAATTGCAGTGGAAGAAGCAGACGCTACAACTTGTGCACCAAGGCCCCACAGACACTGAGTCTTGCCTCATCTGCTAATGTTAAGTGAGCTTTCTGATAGGAAGAGCTTGGTACTATCTGGTAAAATTACTTCATGAAGCAGGGAGGTAAAGATTCCTAATCTTGCTGAGAAACCTGTGAGGAAGCTAAAGGCCTTTCTCAAAGGGTGGATTTGGGGAGCTTTTTTTATTCCTCCCCTGTCTTTTTCCCCTCTTGTTTCCCTTTGTTGTCTCCCAGGAAAACAAAGAGTCTCTAGAATGAGTTAAACTGTTCACTTGGCTGACAGGGTTTTGGCTATGGATCTAAATGCAAGAGACACTGTTGAGGTCACATCTTTGTGTGATGTATGCTTATGACAATCAGTCTCAAGTGGGTTTTGTTAGTAGGGACTTGGTTTTTTCCTTTGAGACAGTAATTTTTTTATCTAGAAGGCTACAAGAGTGTGTGTCTGGAAAATGAGGTTGGTTTTATTTAAGCACTGTGACTGTGGAAAACTTCCTTGCATCTTATTTGTGGACTTTCTGTGTGTAAATAGATCTCTACTTTTGTATGTGATAGGCAACAGTAAAGAAACAAAAATGACCTTGCTGTTTCTTTAGCTGGGCAAGTTGTGAACCAGATGAACCAGCGCCTGCAGACGGGCTTCACTGAGGCAGAGGTGATGAGGATATTTTGTGATACCTGCGAAGCTGTTGCCCGGCTGCATCAGTGCAAAACACCCATTGTTCACCGGGATCTGAAGGTACAGCCTGCCTGAAGGGAAGCTGTGATGGGCCGGGGTCAGCCTCTGCTCACAGACACGTAGTGATAGGACAAGAGGGGATGGCTGCAAGTTGTGCCAGGGGAGGTTCAGGTTAGAGATTGGAGGCCTTTCTTCTCTGAAAGGGTGGTTGGGCATCGGAACAGGATGCCCAAGGAGGTGGTGGAGTCACCATCCCTCAGGGTGTCCAAGGAAAGGTTGGGTGAGGTACTTAGGGACGTGGGTTAATGAGTAATAGAGGTGGTAGGGGGATGGTTGGACTGGATGGGCTTGGAGGTCTTTCCCAACCTTAATGAGCTTGTGATCCTATAAAAAGGAACGTCTAGGTTAAAATCAAGGATTTACTTAAGGATTGAGCGTGTAGGAGGCACTTCACTAACCTTCTGCTGGGGGGCTCTTGGTGCTGGTGGAGCTGTGTGAGGAGAGACTAAACCAAAGACATGACTTACTGCTAATGCCCATCCGTGGATTTTTCTGAGGACTGTGCTGTTTGTGTGTGTGAGGGTAACAGTCAACTCAGAAAGTAACACCACTGCTTGTGTCTGTGTCCCTGTGGCATTTTCCTTTCCAGGTGGAGAACATCTTGTTAAACGACAGTGGGAACTACGTTCTCTGTGACTTCGGCAGTGCCACTAACAAGTACCTTCACCCTCAGAAAGATGGTGTTAATGTGGTCGAAGAAGAAATCAGGAAGTAAGTTCACTGACTGTGGTAAGCAGTGACTGTGTCGCTCGGAAGCGCCGTGTGTTGCTGTGTGTGTCTCGCTCCTGTGAACTGGGCTTCTGGTAGAATTTGAACTGACCTTGACATAAATGTAGCAAAACAATGGAGCTATTTGGTAACATAGGGTTCTTCTGTTCAGTCACAGGTTGTTTCTGCAAAACTGAGACTCTTTAGGATGAAATTGGGGAAAAAACACTGTTTTGAAATCCAGTTGTTCAAATACATATGTTTGGCTACTGGCCATTTTAGCACTTTAATGTTTCAAATTAGTGTATTTTAATACAGCTAAAAGCATGAGAGAGAAACAACTGATGAAAATAAGCAGTGGAAGAGTTTATGTGGAATCCTAGTTATAGAGTGAGAGTATAGTTTATATAGAGAGTAGTTCGTTCTCCTGAGACTGACCAGAAGAATATGTCACCTTGTATTACAGGCGCCTTGTTGGAAAGTTTTATTAGTTTGGGTTTGTGCCTTTGGGCTAACTACTGCAGAAGTATAAATACAGGCTGCATATAAGGTGATACGGGGTGGCTTTTCCTAGCTCTGAGGAGTACTTTCACCACCAGTTCAGTAACTAAATGGACAAGTTATGTTTAGAAGGACACATTGTGTATTTCCAGGATGCACTAGGGAGTGCTTTGGTGAGACCCGTACATCGGACGTTTCAGGTGACTGGTTATTGCAGTATCCACACAAACTAGGTGGGTGGGGGGAATAAAAGCAAATTTTACCAGGCTTGATGTTTGCTCTTGTGTATGGTGATTGTTGTGCTAAGACTCCAGATATTTGCTGTGATGCTGCAAATGCAATAAATTACTTGGTCGAGTCAGACAATTCCAGGCAGGTGTCTGGAACCTGGGTGTAAATGCTGTGTGCCTGTCAGGGGCAGGACAACACGCTTCCAGCTCGGAGGCACACTGCTAATCTCTGTCCTGTTCCATTTCTGACCTGCTAGGTACACCACGCTGTCATACAGAGCGCCCGAAATGATCAACCTTTATGGAGGAAAACCCATTACTACCAAGGCAGATATCTGGGTAAGCAAAAATCAGGTTCTGTGAAATGGGGAAACAATTAGGAGTGGGGTGAAGTGGAATTCATTAGATTAGTCTGTCTATGCTGCTTTTAAAGTGAAATATATCATGCAGCTATACAATGCAGAATATGGTAGGAGTATCTTTGGTAGTTACTTATTCTGTAGATAAAGCGAAGTCCATGTGGGATGGTATGGGAGTTAAGGGGAGATGATTGAGAACGTTCCCCTCGTTGTGGGCGTGGATTGCTGTGTGAGAGCCAGCAATGATTCCCTGTGGAAACCTGTTGGCAGCACAGTGAGGAAAGGTGTCTTGATCAGGTGACGTGCAGTGAAGTAAAGTGGAAACGCTAGTGGTGTCTCTGGGGATAGGACTGCCCTGATTTTGGTTGTTAGCTGCCTAACCCAGGAGTCAGCGAGGAATAAAGCCTTTCAGGGCTGCTTGATATATCAGCTTGTCACACCAGCAGCGTTGGGCAACACGGCTTCTGCGTGACTGCATCAGCCTGAGCTGTACTGATTTGCTGCCTGTGGGTGCTGCTTTGTTGTGTGGAGCCTTACCCTCTCTTCACACTGCCTGTGTTTGTGTTTTGCAGGCACTTGGCTGCTTGCTGTATAAACTTTGCTTCTTTTCACTTCCCTTTGGAGAAAGTCAAGTTGCTATCTGTGACGGAAGCTTCACCATCCCCGACAACTCCCGATACTCTCACAGCACACACTGCTTGATACGTAAGTACCTGGGCAGCACGGCCATTCTCTGCCCTTGTATGACACAGAAGAGCCCACTGACGTAGGGTGCTGCAGACTGGCTGGTTTCTTGGGTGAACACTGGGAAAACTCTTCCTTGTTGCTCCAAAGTGTGTATTTTCTATGCAATATCAGGCCATTTATTGTACTGCCTGCCCAAGCTGTGCTTAGATGAATTCAAAGTGCAAGGCTAGTGGGGAACAGTAAGGGTGCTGAGCTGAGCTGGGGAGAACTTTGTAGTATTTCATGTTTGCAACAAACCAAATCCAATAAAGTTTGTGCAATGCAAAACATTGGACAGGAACTCTGGAAACAGACAGAAAGCACAAAGAGCCGTGAAGCTGAACCTTGGGCAGCAAGCTCTGAGGCTAGCGATTAACCCCTTACCCATACAGGATCTGATGTTTACAGTACTGATGAGAATTTTCAGTTGACTGTTTTCATCTCTGAGCAGGTTAACTTCAAAGAGTGGGACTAAGACAATCCAGAACAATTCAGGAAGTGTGAATAGAAACTTTTAAAATTTATTTCTAAGTTATGAATGAGTTGAGCACATCATTTCTGCCTTTATATGATAGGAAATACCAAATCCAAACAGCCTGAGTGTCCATTCATAACTGAGAAACAGTAGTTACCATGGGAAGTGTTTGCCTTCTGCAGATAGTAACTGGCAAGAGGAGATAAATTTTGCAGTTATTAAACACAGTTTCTCTGTGTCACAGAGGCGTATGGGTTTTAATCCTGTCTCCTTACGAGCATGAACACTGATTTATTAAGATTCAGTGAGATGCAGTGCCAAGACGAGCGCTTCTGGCACGGAATACACGTGGGTGGGGAAGAGGCTCATCATGTAAACTGACTTTCCGTTTGGAATGGAAGCCAGGAAAAGCTGCACTTGGTCATAAAAGGTATTTCAGGGACTTCTGGCTGGATCCTAGCTCTCTTACAGGGCAGGGCTGGGGAGCAACAGGCTGAGCCTTCTCCACCTTGTAAATCCCATAGTTCTGAGTCAAGTGGCAGGATGATGCTGAGGGTTCAGCTCCCCTTCATGGTGCTGCCACTGGCAGCTGCTGTCTGCTTGGTTTGTAAAACCCATCAGAAATAAAACTTGCTGTGCTGGCCAAGTGATAACGACTGAGTAAAATGGTAAGATCTGTCTAAAGTTATATTAATGTGAAAAAGAATAAATAAGGTTTTCTTCTTAACTAAATGCTGTTTAAGGCTGGCTGCACTGCTGAGCTGTTCTGGAAACGCAGCTCCATTTTTCTCATCACGTCTGACAACGCCACTCTTGATGGGTTGTTCATTTTGTTAGTAGCCAGAGACTTTTTAAACAAGCTAAACCTCCAAAAATACATCCTTCACTGTTTGTTTGGGTTCATACATCCCTTAGGCAAGACGTTTTGATTATGGACTCTGTCATACTGTAAGCAATACAGAGTAACTCTGATGTGTGTGGAAAAACACCAGGCTTCCTAACGTGGGAAGCTAATGTGTGAGGGACATGAGAAGCTGCTTGTCTGGTCAGGAAAAATCCTTTCATCCATGGAACTGCATTTTTTTGTTGGTAGATGACAGTGTGCATCACCAACTAAGCCTGCAAGACAGAAGGTGGTGTGGGGCTGTAGCCTGATGCAGTTAGATGTATCTGTGAACCTTCTGTTAGCTATTCTGGTTCCCTTTTAACAGTAGAAGTTTCTAGTACTATGAGTGGTGCTGGTGTTGTTTCTCTCTGAAGTTATTAATTGCTGCTGCAGCTCAGCCTCCTGTCCCACAGTAGGGGTCAGAACACCAAACAGCGTTGATCTGCACAGTTACATTGGACCCTGGAGACTTTTGGACTTGACAAAAAATATAAAAAATATGACAAAAGAAAAAAGCCTGGGGGGTGGTGGGAGGGGGGTGAGCTGATTTGGCAGAGCTGCTGTGTTTCTTCTTGCTGGTAGTATGCTGCCTCACAGGGCTCTCTGACACCCAGCAGTGATAACCTGGTGTTACCAACTGTTGCAGGTTACATGCTGGAACCCGATCAAGAACAGAGACCTGATATCTTTCAAGTATCTTACTTTGCCTTTAAACTTGCCAAAAAGGATTGTCCGGTGTCTAACATCAACGTGAGTAATCTTTGCTTTCTGTGTGTTCAGTGTGGTTTGCAGGCAGCACTGAGAAGGGTCTGTCACATCAGCCAGGAAGGATTCTTCGGTTCCCTCGTAAGCCTTGTTCCTGACTGGAAGGAGCAGAGCAGAGTACACCTCAGGTTGCTGTTGTGTACCTGCAATATGAGATCTCTAAGCAAGAGACTCTTAATTGGGAGGGCAAAGCCTCATGAATTGTGTTTATACTGCACCAGTCCCTGAGTTGTGGGTTAACTGTTACTAATCTCTTGTGTACAATGCCGTTAATAGGAAAGATGCAACCAGCTGAAGCTCTGTAGTCAGTCAGAGGTTTAATGTGTTAACAGCAGTGCCAGTGCACAGGAACAAATGCCAGTTATGGTGAGCTGCCTGCAGAGGAGTAGACTTACTGAGAGCTCTGTGAGTGCCCTTAGCGCTGATCCCTGAGGAGCAGGTCCTTAGTAACTGTGAGTGTTGCTTTTCTGGATGCTTAGATCTTAAGAGGAAACCTTTATGCACTGGCTCTTTGTCAGTCAAGGTGAAATGTCAGGTCATTTGAAAGGTTTTGCATTACACTTCTGCAGCATGTGATCAGGCAGTGCAGTAACTCTACTTGCCCTCAACACTTCATCCTAAAACATGAGCAAGTGTGTGAGTTCATCTTGCCATGTGGGAATTTGGGAATTCACTGTTATTCATGGAGGGATAACGTCCCCACACTCAGGTGACTTGAATCGGTCTGTCCCTTGGACTCCCCTGCCCGTGTGGGCAGGAGCTGCCTGCTGAGGTGGCCCGTTGCCCCCTGGCAGATGTAGGCAAGTAGAATGCCTGGACTACCCTTCTGCACCAGAGCAGTAAGAGTCATGTGCTTGCTGCTGATTTCCTCTGGCAGCGCTTGACCCTCTGGCACCCACATCTGCCTTGAGAGGAGCAACAGAAAGGTGTGCACACAGACACCCTGACCCTCCCTCCCAAGGCTGGAGAGGATGCCACAGTGAGTGTGAGGTGTCGAAAGAGGGGCTGGCTTCCAGCTGTCCCCTGGCTTGGGCAGCCCTGCATTTTCTGAAGGAGGAGTCAGAAATACGCCCATCTCTTCCCTAGACTCTGGACTAATTCTGGAGTTCTCAGAAACAGTATCTGATAGTTCATAACTCTGCCTCTACAATTTGTTGCGATGTAGATTTGCACTGTTTCCCGAAGGAGCGTGTGGAATTGGAGATAATCCTCCTCCTCCCTCCCCCCAGATCACCATTTTCCTTGGTTAAATGCAGTCTAGGTGAGAAACAGTTTGTCTGGGGTTTGGTGGATGAGTTAAGGACAGCAGAAGCGTCGGTGCTGAATGGCTTTCTGAAGGGGGCGATGCAGTGCAGGAGCTGAGTGGCTGAAAAGCTGCTGCTGTTTCATCCAGAGGTTAGGCTTTGGTTTAGCTCTTAAGCCTGTGGCTAAAGCAAGGCTCTGTTCGGGGCAGCTAGGAGAGAGCATGTGGAGGCAATGTGCTGATAGTGGATAGCTGGTAGCGTGTAAAGGGAAGGAGTATTTCACAGAACAGGGCAGTGATGTTTTCGTTTTACTTTTGCAGCCAGTAAGGCACCTTTAGAGATGCTGCTAAATTAAAACACCTCTGATCTACAGCTGAGAGCATTCTGCATGAAGCCTTGTAATATGGCAAACTTGAACCCAAGTGTTTCTCTTCAATATGTGATGATATTTTTCTTTCAGGATTTCGTTGTTTTAATTTATTCAAATTTATTTTTCCCAAGAATTCTCCTGTTCCTTCAACTCTCCCTGAACCCATGACAGCTAGTGAGGCAGCTGCTAGAAAAAGCCAAATAAAAGCAAGGTGAGCAGTGAACGTGGCTTTACTGTTTGGGTTGTTTTGCTAATGTTGTTAAGCTGCACATTTGTCTGAAACCTGTTTTCATATCCTTGTTAATAAATGAAAAATCATCTTGGTAGCAGAGGCCATTACAAAGGTAGACTGCAGCTCTGAGAGCTTCAAGTCTCTTGTTGGATTCCAGCCCGTTGCTCTCTTCATTGTGGTGGAAATCCACCAGGAGAGACTGAGAACCTGTTTTGTGGTGGGACCAGTAAGTGCTTCCAGTGGGTGTTTCTCATCTGCTGTATCTTCTCCTGGTGTGACAAGTGCATTTGTCAGTAAGGCTTTAGTGGCAGGTGAGGATAACACAGCCCAGGTGAAGTGGTCGTAGGAGTTTTCTTCAACTGTGCAAGTCCCATCTGACAGAAAGTCAGTGGATTTTGTCATTTCAGGAGTTCTGATCTTTATACCTCTCCTTGGACTCTGACTTGGTTAGCCTGGTGAGTGAGAAGCAGATGAATGTGCTCATCCAGGCCATGCTCGAGCTGTGTAGATGTGTCTGTGGGTTTAAGGTCATGTCATGGTCTGGGCAGCGTTGTCTTTGCTGGCTCAGCTGCCTGTTGCCCATGTGCAGCAGAGGCCAAGCACAGAGGATCTGTCTGAAATAATGTGTTAAATTGGATCTAAGCCTCCTAGGCAACAGCACGAGGGCTCATGTTTTCCTGATGCCTTAACGTAGGCAGGTCAAGGGAGATAGTGTCCTGATCCAGTATGGGAGGAACTAATGAGAGGTGCTGGGGGCAGGGGCTCAGTTGGTGATTGAGTGGGGGCTTTTAGCCAGTTGGGCAGATTTAAAACACATGAACACTGTAACCTGGGAATGGGCGTAAAGCTCAGAAGCACCATGGCTTTGGGAGTCTTTCTTACCCTGGCTGGCAGCCACACAGCTCTGAAACACTGCAAGGAAGATGCAGGTGTCACGGGCATTCTATGAGTGTTACTGCTGCTGCAGGCTGAGCCTGGAACACGTAGGTGTGCCTTGATGTGACAAATAAGGCTTATCTTAATCAGGCTTGTCTTAATCAGACTTCCTGTGCGTGGAACGGTAATCGTACCTATAGTCACAGGGCTGCTGACTCAGCACCACCCTTTGACTCACAGCTGTGAGCGGGGTTCCATCCAGAGCCATGGAGTCCTTGGGAGTGAGGGTCTGGTGAGCGATTCTATCTGTCCTTGGGAGTGAGAGTCTGGTGCAGCTCCCTCATGGTGGGCTGCCACAGCCACGTGCCCGGCAGCTGTGGAATTACAGGAGGCAAGTTTGAAGGTATTAAAATCCAGCCCAGAAGTACAGCAGCACATGGTGAAGCCATAACTGAGCTATTGAGAGACATGTTGTGTCTAATTTGAAGAAGAAACAGTCTTCCTTTTTTTTAATCAAGTCTCTTCTGTGGGAAAACTTGTCGTTTCAGAATAACGGACACTGTTGGACCAACAGAAACCTCAATTGCACCACGACAAAGACCAAAGGCCAATTCAAGCACTGCCACTTCCAGTGTGCTGACCATCCAGAGCTCAGCAACTCCAGTCAAAGTACAAGTTCCTGGTGAATTCGGAAATCGTGGGCAAAAAGGTAAATTACAGTCCGAGGATGGGCACACAAAAAGGAAATGATTTTGTGTTTTGTTTCCCCCTCTCTCTAGGAGGGATGATGTGAAACAAACTCATCTGCTTTTTTATATGCTAAAAACCAAGTCTTTGTTCTTTCTGAAAGACTAAATGTGCAAATAATAGCTTTTACCATAGCTGAATACAAATTGTTTTGAAGTGAAGGTATTTTTGTGCCTTACACTGATTCCAAGCTAACTTTCCAACTGAGGACTGAGAAGTTCAGGCTTGGTTTTGACTTGCAAAACATTCACTGAAAGTACTGAGCTCAGCTCTAACAAACTGGTTTCGTTGTAGTGGGAAAAATTACTTTCTCTGTGCCTCAGTAGGTCAGGAGATACCAACAATTACTGGTTTCATTTGTAGGCTGGAACCATGTAAACAGTTTCATTTCCCTCGTGACGGGCGATGCGTTTCATGCTGTGCTGTGAGTGCAGGAGGAGGAGCAGAGGAGTAATCCAGGGGGACTTCAATAGGGTGAAATGGGTTTTCAGGAAATCCTTTGTGAGCTCATCTCATTCAAAGAGAACTATGGCTCGGATAAATATTCACTTGAATAGCTTTCATTGCTACGTTGAATACTTTCCTAGCTGCACTCTGTGACGTTATGTGTCTGTCAGTACAGGAAGGTGAGTGTCAGGGCTGTCAGTGGGAAAGCCCGGTCACAAGGCCACGGGGAGTGTTTGTGCCAGGCATAAGCAATGTTCACTAGGCAAGATCCAACTTGGGAAGTTTTTCCCGTTGGGGCAGGGAGCAGGTCACTCCTGGGCAGCTCAGAACATAAATACAGCCTGCAGAAGAGATTGGTGCTGCAGCCTTGTAAGCAAGCAGTTACTAATGCAGAGCAGTTGAACGGCAAAACTAATCAGGAGTTAGTTCTGTTTAGGGGAATTTGGCAAGAGAGCCAGTAATTCCCTTAAAAACATGGTAAGCATTGTGTGCACAGAGTGTTGTGTGCTTTGAGGGTTTCAGATTAAGTGTCTGTAAGGCAGAAGCTGTGGGTGCTGCCTCCTCTGCCCTGAGACCAGAGACAGCTTCCCATGTCTTCTAAGCAGAAACAGTGCACTGAAGGCCTGGAAGTGGTCTTGGAGAAGAGAACTTGGTCTCTGCCAGTGTGTTGTCGGGTTGGGAAGGGAAGTTCATGAACTGTTTCACCTTGAAGCGTTAAATATTAAGTGCCAGGGAGCTCTAGCTAAACTTGAGAGTTTATTATCTCAGTGGTGTTGTCTGAACGTGACAGGAACCGTGCGACCGGGGAACGGACAGGAAATCCTACAGTCCCAAGGGACCAACCAGCACCCCCCACAGCAGACCAGAGTCCTACAGCAGCTGCAGCAGGGAGACTGGAGACTGCAGCAGCTGCACCATCTACACCACCAGCAGCAGCAGCAGCAGCAGCCTACCGTGCAGGATGCTTACGCTCAGCAGGTACATGTCCAGTCTGTCCAACAAGCCTGGGGGACACACGTAACCCTTGTTAGTGACACCTTGAATCTTGAGCCAGGCAAATGCTTGTGCTGTTGTTGCCTGGCCTTGGCCTGCTGGGAGAGGGGAAGGCTCCTGCCCCTTGCTTTGACCTTCAGTTTGTCACTTGGCAGGTGCATAATGCTTATCCTAGGGAGTTGCTTTCTCTGTGTTGTCTTGTTTTTGCAGTTTGACCCTGAATCCCAGGTTGCTCTGAATCAGGACCCTGTGGCCAAAATAAAGATCCTGTCTATGTGTAAACATGCTCAGGGGAACTGTTAGGAATTGTCGAGGTGATGATGGTTGTACATAGCCCAGCTCAGTAGAGGTTTCACTTTTTTCAGTTTTTCTTGGTCAAAGAGTTGCTTTTTCTGCAGCTGTCCTATCCACACGGATTTTTCATGGATACCATGTATTCTCACACAGTCCAGTTTCCATACTGTCAAGTCTAGTTGCTTGAGTAGCATAGTGAATAATTCTAAACACAAGAGGAGCGTAGCTAGATCAGACTAGAACTTTTAAATCTCTCTACCTCTATCCCTCTTTTTAGCCCCTGTTGAGACGTGGTATTCTTTAAAGTGCAGCTGAATTGTTTTCCAGAAGGGCTCAGCAGTGGGGAACATCGCAGAAGCTGGGGTGTTACTTGGCCTGCCTTAGAAAAGGCAGTGCTGAATTAGTAGTCTAATTTTTTTGTTAAACAGGCTGGTAATAACTGGGGGAGAAGAACAATGGAGAAGCTTCCAAACAGTCTCCTTCACACACAGGGACTGAGCTGCAAGCTGATTCTTGGTAATGAGATGTTTTACCCGATAAATGCCTCTGAGTCATAGAAGTGATAGTGTCATCAATGCTGCTCCTAAGTATCTTAATATTCATCAGGGAGGGGATCATGACTTCTTAAAGCTATTTTCTTTTCTATTACAGTATCAACAAGCAATGCACCAGCAGATGGTCCAACAGCAGCTGTTGATGCAGTCTGTGTACCAGCAGCAGCCTTCTCAGTATCCTGCAATGGTATGTCAGGAACGGAACGTAGATGGTACAATCTCAAACTGCCTGCTGTGTCTGTAAGTGTGTCACAAAGATGTGGCAGTAGAAGTTTGGGGCTGTCTGTAACGAGCTGTGGATGTGGTAAATAGGCTAAGTTCAGCATCTAACATGATACTCAGCTGCAGGGCAGAAAAAGCTAACCCAAACTTGGTTGCACAAGCTTATCTGGAGTTTCTCTTCTGTATTAGTAAGATAGGATATATCCTAAATGTCATTAAGAAGGTATATACTAATCTGAAATATGCTTGGTGCTTAAGGCTTCCAGTAGTGACCATAGCAAGGAATGTGTGTTATGCTACAGAGTGATAGGAGCTATGGTGGCACCAATTTTTGCCTGGCAAGGTCTGTTTCTGAAAGCCAGGAGAATTGTCATGAGACTTTGGTTGCTGCTGTTTAAGGACAGAGCATGAAGAAAGCTGACTCTGTAGTGCTGCAGTAGCACAGGGCTGGGTTGCAGTAATCCCAAAATCGAGGTGGTGATCTGTTGGAAGAGAAAAACCGTGTCCTGGACTTGTCAGGGTGGGACCTTGTCACTCATGTAACAGGCCTGGCTGCCTGCTTCTGCTGAAGCTCCTGAGCTGTTGTGGAGTGCGGTGGCTGTTGGTGTGTTTGGCTGCAGAGCGGGTGGTGGTAGCTGGCAGGGGAGAGTCCTGCTGGCCCAGTGAATTTAACGTGGTGGTTCCCTTGCTTAGGTGCAGCAGTACCAGCAAGCTCTCCTACAGCAGCAGATGCTCGCGCAGCAGCAGCAGCAGCGGTCGCAGCAGGCGCAGTCTCCTGAATATATCCCCTCCCCACAAGACTTCTCACCAGCCTTAATCTCCTACCCTGGGTCGCTTGCGGTGCATGCTGGAACAGTGGTGGATTCTGCCTACCCTGCAAGCAGGCAAGTACTCTGATGGATGTACCCAAGGGTGGGTTATTGCTTAATTGCTAATAGAGAGGAAGGTATTAGTTAAAGTGCCTGGAAAGCTGCTGTTTGGTGGTAAAGGATGTTTCGGGAGGAGGGTGGGACACTTGCCTTGTTGACAGATGGACTTGGTACAACTTGCTGAAGAACCTGTCTTCCACTTGTTCATGAACTTCTTACAGGAACTGGCTGCTAACCACTGTGTGTAGGGTGGTCAGGAGCCAGTGCTGCACGAGGTTATGGGCACGCTCAGGGTTCTCAAACACTCTCTTAAGAGGCTTTATAGTTGGCTTTTTATTTGCTAGGGCTTCTAACACTTGTGTCTGTTATCAGTGGTCTGACTTAGGTACGTTGTGTGATGGAGTGCACCTCATCAGCAATGCGATCCCTTTGCAGGGGGGGGCCTGTGCACTCAGCCTTGCTTAATAAAGTACAATAAGCAGTGACTTTCCCATGGATTCTTATGAAAAACAATAGGTAGAATAAAATAAAACCCTTTTCTGATAGTCAAAATTAAAAGTTGCAGATTTGTCTGTTTTCATTAACATGATGAATTTGGTTATATATGGATGTATTGGAAGAGGAGCCCTCTGCAGCGGTGGGGATGCTGCAGTCTTTGGGGCAGTCGGTCTTACCCTGGCATTCAGCTAAAGGCATGATGTAAATGGTTCAGGTGCCTTTGTCGCTCTTCACCTTTCCTAGGTTACAGTGTGGTGAAAGAGTAAAAGGCTGCCTGCTGTAGGCTGGACCGGTATGACATCCCACTGTGACCAGTTTGGCTTCATCTCGCTGGTGGGGAGGTCTGACCCCTTGCAGAGCACGTTGTGCTCTGTATTTCTGTGCCTGTATCTGGGACTTAGCAGTGGTACTGAGGTCAGGGCTGAGCCTCAGTGCTGGGTGCCAAGTCATCTCTGAAACACAGAGAGTCCCAGCTGGGCTCTGTGTGTGGGGCAGGAGGCTCTCACCCTGCTGTGTAGCCTGGTCTCAGTGCTGTGGGTTTGCAGGGGCTTGCAATACAGGCACCACTCCTTGTGTTAAAGGCAGGGTGATGAGTCCCTGTTCCCTTAACGTGGGAAAAAGCACCTGAGCTGTCTGGAAGGAGTCCCTGCTCCTTTCTCTTGTCGTAAGATGTTTCCAGGTGGACCTGGCCTGCAGAGCCTGGCGAGAGGCATAGAACACCCACTTAGCAGGCACTGACTGCCTGATTGCTTCTTTTCTAGTTGGCTTCAGACAGAGAAGCAGTAGGTGTAACTTCCTGAAAGTATGCTGCTTTTTGAGGAAAACGAGTCAGTCTCCTGTGGCAACAGAGAAATGACCACAAGTGACATACAGGTCTTGCCCTTGCATGTCCTGTTGATGAAGGAGTCTGCTCCTTCTACCACTGAAATTGAAAAACAACAGTCTGAGGATTGTGTTCAGAAATTATGCAGTCAAACCACATGTTTCAAGTGGTCCATTTTCCTTAAATGAGCTCTTGGGTGCTTTTGGGATAAGCTGTTAGTGTGTGTGTGTGTGTGTTACTCGTATGTGGTATTTTGGCATAGTGAAGCATGTCATGTATTTTATTGCTGATACACAATCCTGTAACGTTTCTCTTTATTTGCTGCCATGGGCTGCCTTCACAGGTCAAGAATTCCTGATGCTGAAGCAATTGCTGGTTACCCAAAGCAGAGCATCAACAACCCACCTGATATGTCAGGCTGGAACCCGTTTGGAGAGGACAATTTTTCCAAGCTGACGGAGGAGGAGCTGCTGGACAGAGAGTTTGACCTGCTAAGATCAAGTAAGGGACGCTTGAAGGCTTATTTTGCTTCACAGTAGATGAGGGCTGTAGTTGCCCAGCAGTTCCAACGCCTGTCTTGTTGAAGGGTCGTGCAGTCCTTGCACAGAAAATTCTTTCTGAGCATTTGAGGGCAGAGTTGGGCCTGTCTTCTTTCCTTCCTTCCTTCCCTTTTGGAGAATGTGGGCAATAGGAACTCGCTGTCTAAGGTTGGTAGTTGCTGGCTCAAATACTGCAGAAGTGGTAATACCTTAGCTCCTAAATGCTGCTTGTGTCACCCTTGAACAGCAAAGGTATGTTGTCAGATGGGAAGAAAAGTTTGGCTGCTTGCTTAATTCCTTTCCAGCTTTTCTTGCACACCAGAGCAGAAGATTCTGTGGGTCTGATATGTCCTTTGAAAATGCCTGAAAGGAAATGATCTATTACATTATGTTAATGTTTTGTAATGTCCTTCTCGATGAGTGGCTACGTGTGAGGGCTGCTTTATTGTTCTGATATGGCAATAGTCAAATAAACTTTTTCCTCTTGAAGTCAGTCATCTGAATGGTTTTTACTTGGAGTTACCTCCTGTTCTGAATTGCTCAGCACGTGCTCAGTAGATGCTCTTACTAAAACTGGTTTTGTCAAAGTGGGAGTTATCAGTGAGGTTTGTACGATGTGACAATGTCAAAAATAAATGATGTGTTCCTTGCAACGAAAAACACAGTGAGGTTAAACTACAGGCAGCTGAAAACACCCTGTGCCTTCACTGGAGTCTCTTTCTTCTTGAATTTCTGCATCCTTAAATGTAGCTGAACAAGATGTGTTACCTGTTAATCCGTAAGCGCAGTGACTGCTGCTTTGGGTGGCTTTGGGGCTGACACTCTAGCTGATTGTTTTGACTGATATCCTGTGTCGATCAAGTAAGACTCACTTCTCAGATGTGGATGTAGCCTGCGATGTTGTACAGTCAAGTGACATACTACAAGCTGGGAAGATTGATCATACACCCGCTGGGGAAACAGGCATTCTCTCTGAGTCTGAGTTCAGAGTTGGGAATCATTTAGCAGTAGCATTTAATATCTTTGGGCATGCTGCTTCCAAATGAGGCCTTAGAAGTCTTCTGAAATACTACTCTGGAGTCTGGAGGAGGTTAGCTTGAACCAACAGGTCAGCACAACGTTACCCACAGCCAGAATCTAACTAGCTGTTAGACTGCTGACTGCAGCTGCAGGTTTGATCCAGGCCTGGAGGTTGGTGGCCCTGCCTGTGGCAGGGGGCTGGAGCACTGATCCTTGGGGTCCCTCCTAACGCAGACCGGTCCATGATTCTGAGATGGGTTTGGTTAAACCGTGTGTTTTGAACACACATAAGTACAGAAGGTAACATTAGCCAAGGATGTCCTTCAGGTGGATGGAAATGCTCTGTGAGGAGCACACTTGCCTGGAGTAGCTCAGGAAGCTGGTTATAGGGAAATGGAACATCACAGAACTGTTCAGGTTGGAAAAGACCTGTAAAATAATTGAGTCCAGATGTTAACCTGGCACTACGAAGTCCACAGCTAAACCATGTGCCTCAGCACTGTGTCTCCTTAAATATCTCAACCGTTCCCCAGGGCAGCCTGTCCCAGGCTTGCCAGCCATTTCAGTGGAAATGCTGAGCTGAAGCCAAGGGACAGAGGATCATGGAGCTAAATGCCACTAACTGCTGTCTGTAAGTGCCCAGCAGAAGGAGCAGGAAACTGCTGCTGTAATTACCCAGTTTGTGTAGGACATGTGTGAACACAGCCTGAAGCCTTTAAAGGCCAAATCTGCCAAGGCACATTTTTGGCTCACTGCTCAGCAGAGAGAACTTGATCCACAGGAGAGCTGGATGTGGTAACTAACTTGATAATGCTGCATCAGAGAAGTGACTGTAACAGGGTGGTTCTGCTTTGTAAGGAGTGGTCTGAGGACTGGGTAGTGGCTTGGATAGGGAGAATGTACAGAGGCCAAGGCGCTGCTCCTTGGCCAGTGCCACGCTGGGTGGCAGGCTTGTTTGTGCCGGGGCACCAGCACCACTGCTAGAAGACCGGTGGAGGGGGAGCACCGCTGGCTTTAACCTCGGTGTGTGCCTGTCTCTGAGACCTCAAAGACCTTTTAGCTTTCTCTTCTCATGTTAGGGATGTTGTGCCAAGGACGCCGCAAGCTCACCTTGCGGTGTTAATGCCTTTGCAGTCGAAGCTGAAATATTTCATTTGGTCTGCTGGTACTTTCTCAAGTTTGGGTGATTAATGAGAAAATGGGAGATTTATTGTGCAAAAAAGGCTCATACCTATAAAATCGTCCTTAACTGTATATTCTTGTCTTGGAATTTCCTCAGATATATTTTAATGATCAAGGTTTAATTCTCACTGGATGAAGTTAACTCTAGTGAGAGAACACTGCTGTTCACTGACAAGTTGGGTTTTTTCCTCAGTTTTTGACTCTACTGTGAGTCATGTTGCCACCTAGAGGCAGGAGAATGGAAAGTACAGGGTCTGATAAACGAATTTTCTGTTACTAAGCTCGGTTCCTGTCCAGTACTGCATAACTCATGTGCAGTGTTTGTGAGTTTGCCTTTTGTGATGTCATGTGGCACTAAGGAGCGTTCAGAACATCAACCCTTCCTTTCTGCTTCCAAAAGCCTGTTTTCTGTTGTTGACCTGATGCTTTATACATGACTTTAAAATAGTTTTCATTCTGGAAGATACTTTCAAAGCCTTGTGTTCCTGGTGGTGATACAGAAGTAATTAAAAATACACAGCCCTTGTTAGCTGCCCGAGGTGTTGTCAGGATTTGTGAGGTGACATTTACCATTGTGGTTCATACCTCTAGTAGCTTGGCGTCACAGAGTGCGTAGGGATGGCTGCTGCTCTGGGGATCAGTCCCTTTTCATTTGGAGAGATGACTCGGAACGAAATACCTGGCTTACACTTGGTGACAGTTTCCATTGTGAAAACACACCAGTTGCTGCAAAACATGTGATTGAAGGGAGGTTTGTGACCCACGTACCACTGAAGAGCTGTGGGACAGGGTCACAGGGTGGGATTCCTCGTGCCTGTTACATGGCTGCTTGTCTGTTGCTGTTCCCATCATGGGTATCGATGATCATCCAGAAGCAGCATGTGATGCCCAGATTCTGATGACGTTGGGAAGAAAGAGGTGTCTTGGAGCCCCTTTAACTGCTTCACAGCCTGTGCAGAATTGGGAGCCAGGAAGATGAGTCAGTTTTCTCACCAGGAAAACATACCAGCACAGCTTTCACAGTGAATTAAGCAGAGATTCTTGTAGTCCCAGAGCCATCCTGGTGCCAAAGCCTGCCAAGCCCCGTGCCGTCTCCTGAGCAGTGTGTACCATGTGAAGGAACTGATGGGAGAGCTGCAGCCTGTACCAGGCTCACATGGTGCACAAATGCTGCTCCAACCTCAGCAAGTCCCCAGAGTTCTGTCTCCTGAGGAATCATGACCTGTCACCTCAGTGGAAGCAGCTGGTTCCTTGTGCACAGTGTTTAACTACCCACACTCATCTGCAGTGGCTGCTGTGCCCTCTGGCAGCGCTCTGGGCTCATGGTTAACTCATGGATATTCCCTGGGGGGAAACCAGCACCCTTGGGTCTTGATCTGGAGTAGGCTGCATCTGAACCAATGTGATGTCGAAGACCAGGAGTCACACTGAATGAATCTCTGTGTGTGGAGCTGCCTCTTCTCTCAGACACTCTGATAAAGAGCAGCAGAGCTCGTTACCAGGCAGACGAGTGGCTCTTGTGCCTCAGCTGGCTGGAGAAAAGACTTGTCCTTTCCCAGTAGCCTTGGGTTTGATGAACTGACATACTTTCACCTTTATTTTCCAGGGAAATGCATCCCAGTGCATCCATGCCTCGGTGCCTTGGAGGGCTTGGTACCTTGTGTTCACTCACTTCACATCACTTTCCTTCCATGCTTTGCATTTCAGTCCATTTTGGTTTTCCTACCCCTAGGCCAGCTGTTCAGAGTGGGAGATCAGATCATCATCTGGGGGCCTGAACTTGCAGAGTTTTGCATGCCAGCATTTGCAGGGACCACCCAAAGGGTAGTTCAGGCGGTTGCACCCTTGAAAGTCACTGTAGAGTTAGATTGTCTGCAAACTGTGTGGCAGGTGACTGGTTTGGCTCCTGAGGCAAGGCGCTCTAGGGATAGGTGATACAACAAAAGCATCTCTCAGTCTGTGTTTGAAAAGCTGCAAGTTAAAGCGCACATATTTCTTTAAACCCAAAAGACAAACTCAACAAAATATCCCTTCAAAAACCCCCCACCATAAACCCAAACCCTTCCTCCCAAGGAGAGGAAGCACTGTGGGTGTGACTGTTCAGCACCAAGTAAGTACTGCTGTTGGAATTGATACTCAGCACTTGTCTTCAGGGCTCAAAGCAGATGGTAGGACACACAGCTGCTAGTCTCTGGGTGTCTCAGCAGGCGTTCTCTGTGGCATGTCTGGGTCGCTGGAGGATGGTTCTGTTCGGGTCGGTCAGTCTCTGTCAGGTTTGGGATGTACGTGTTGAGGTGAGAGCAGCTATTTAATCTCCTGCACTAGGAGCCCAGAGCTGGAGTTGGGTTTGAAGTCGGGGGTGCCTGCAATGTGGCGACTCCCACTTGTGTCTCTTGGGAGAGTCTAGAGGTGGGTAAGGATGAGACAATTCCCATTACAGGTGCTATTACAGAACAGAACTCTTGTCTGTGAAAACTGGCATGTCATTCCAAACCCTGGGCTTTGTAGCCAGGGTTAATATTAGTCTGTCAAGCAGATCAGCTCACCGTCTGTCCCTGCTGACTGTCTCAGTAGAGTCTCCCGGTTGCTCTAGTGAAGGGCTGATAGAAAATGAGCGGGGAGCTTGGTCTGTGGTTAGGACACAGTCTGGCTGCACCTCTGCAGTGGCAGACTGGAGAGGAGATCATGCTGCAGGCAGAGGAGCAGCTGTTTGCTGTGAGGGGGGAAAGCTTGTGGTATTGCTGAGTGGCTGACGGGCCGTGCTGGGCCCTCCTGAGGTGGTGGTTGGGCAGGATGCTCTGCATCTCCAGCTGGCAGCGATGTCAGAGTAAGGGCTTGGATGGAAAAACCTTTATTTGACCATTCCAAGTGCTTCAGATCTTTGGCCTTGGCAAAGACATTCTGCATGGCTGTTGGACAGAGTCTCCAAAGGGCTGAGGGCCATACAGAGTGCACACTGCTTGTATGCTCTTGGTGGGAGGGGGGATTAACAGCAGGTTTGTGTGGGTGAATGATCAAGCAGTATGAATTCAAGATACAGGATACCTTAAAAATGTGCACAACATCCTAAAGGAGAGGTTCCCTCTCCCTCCCCCCATGCAGTTATGTTCTGTGTAGGTGTAAGATCTGCCATTTTTATTTTATTTTTGTTCTGTTTCACTTTGTTTTTTACAGACAGGCTGGTGGACAGGAGAGCATCTTCAGATAAGCATGTGGGGTCACATTCTGCTCCACAGAAAAGTCCTCCTGAAGATCCCTTTGGTTCTGTTCCTTTCATTTCTCACCCAGGCAAGTTACACCTGTAACATCACTACCTCTTAGATAAACGTGTACGTCTGTACATAGAAACATGTATGTATGTGTGGGTTAAGTGTGTACGTCCCTTGCAGTGACCAAAGAATGAGAACAGTATTGAATGCTGCGTGACAATAGGCAGGTGGAAGGGATTATCTGTGGTGATTACCTCCAGAGTGTTTCCATGTCCAGTTCCTGGGTCTTGTACAGCATACAGACCACACGGTGTGAACACATCAGGCTGGTGCAGTGTCAGTCAGGGGCCCAGAACCAGAGCTGCTGCTGCTAAAGCCAAATTACTTGCCAAGACCAAGTTCTGGTACTTGCCTGTAGTCAGCTACCAACTCGTGGTGTCTCTTTAGCCTGGCTCTCCAGTTGAGTACAGACTGGCTGCTGCTGCTGCATGTCATGCGGAGTTTTGGTGCAGATTGAATGAAAACATACAAAATAGCTGATGTTATCTGTATGTTGGGGGGGGGCAGAGCATTCATTGTTGTGTTTCAGTTCACCTTTGGCTGTTTTTTCCTTGGATTGGGAGTAAAACCAACCTTGTACATGAACACTGACTGTGAAGCCCCATCGTCCTGCACCTCATTTGCCAGTTATAACCCTTGCTCCATCAGCACTTCAGTAATTCTTTGGTACTTGTGGCAAAGTAAAGGCTACGTGACAGCCAAATGGGTAAAAGAGTTTGTTACTTATGGAGCTGCTTAGATGCCCAAGGTTTTATTCAGAATGCTTGTGTGATAAAGGTGCCTTAGTGTGACTCTCTTACAGAGCTCATCAGCTCAGGTAACATGCCTTAAAATAAGTCCCTTGGGATCAACCTAAGTTATCTGTGTTTCCCTTTGCTTTCATCTTGTGTTCCTGATGATTGCTGGCTGGGGCTGCTCGATGCCCACAAGTGCTCTTGTGTTAGACATGGTTGTGTGTTCTGACTGCTGAATTGTGACTCGCTGGGTTACGATGAGATGAAATGTTGATGTTATCGATACAGACTACCTAAAATAAAGAAGATTTAGTCTTGTAAAAAGTGGCAGCTCCTGTTGAAGATGTGTTCTACTGTATTAACTTTTGAGTTGGAACTGTGGTCTTTCTGCTTCACTTTTTTTTCCCCTCTGTGACATCAGTCTTGGGTTGATAGGTACATTATATGTAGCTGAGTAGTCACCCAGAGTATGTATTTTGTTTTGGAGGCTGAAGAGTTCTCTGCTGAAAGCAACACTTGGCTAAATAGACTAAATACTTCACTGATTCCTGATGCCTGCTGTGAGATAGCAGGAAGAAGCTGAAGATCATGTATCATCCTTTGAACTCTTAAAGGCTTAACAAGGTTGTGACAGTCCAGCAAAATAAGTGCTATCGGGTACGTTTACATGTATCTGGGAAGGTGATGCAGGGGAGAGGCAAAGGTTGCAACTGGAAACCTTTTCTCATCACTGGAAAGGACCATGGGATGCTGTGAGGTGTGAGCCCTGGGATCTTCACTGTGGAGTTCAGAGAGTTTCAGGTGGCGGCTGCTGCAGCAAGGATCACCAGGAAGGAGAACCTGGAAGGGACGGAGTAAGGCTGCTTGTGTGCTCATTGTTCTCAGGTGGGAGCAGAGAGCCAGGTCTTTGGTCACTTGACAGGCTATGCAGAGGGCAGATAGCTCTGTGCAACGAACGGAGACGTCCCTGGGTTCCTCCTGCTGCAGTCTGTAGGCAGACACCATAGGAGCACTCAGTGTCAGTTGTACTCCATGCCTATCCTGTTAACAGTATTTTCAGGAGTGCTATGTGCTGACCTGCTGTACACACTATCTGATGCCTGAATGCTTGTAGAAAATAGTAATGATGTAGGGCTTCATGTGGCAGGAGAAGAAAACTAGCTTGAGACAGAATTCCAGTGCTCAGTCTGATAGGAACTGAACTGAACTTGTTAGGAGAGAGGAGGAAGCACAGCTGAGCAGCTGGGACAGGCGTGCAGGACAGGCACTAACACAGGGAGAAGAGATTCCGGGTCTTGGGTGCTGAAACCCTGGATGGTGACAGAGAAACCACTGGCCTCTGCACTCAGCATTGTGGAACAGGAGCTCTTGACTCCAGTGTGTGTTATCCAGCCTGCATTGTAATGTCCTTTGTTAACATCAAGCTGAACGTTCAGAAGCAACACTTCTGCCATCTGCCAAGTACAAGAAAGGAATGTCACTAAGGTTTCAGTTTGAGTTTGCTGTGGAGTTGTACTCAGTGGCCTTTAGCCCTCCTGTGGTCTTTTACACTAATGCTTTCTGGGTAAATTGGGTTAGATGGCCTTTTGCTTCCCTCAGCCTCATACTGGAACTCAGAAGTAATAAAACATTGGAGGTACCTCTCAGGATGATGCAGACAGACTGTGTGAGGAGTGGAGATGTTGGGAAACTATGACTAAAATGTCTGTGAGCGCTGCCCTGAAGCTGTCAGCTTGGCATGGAGAACCTCAGTGAGCTGCCTTTGGGCCTGTCCTACTGGGTCAAGTCTGTTTAACGTTCTGCTGAGTGGTTGTAAAGCTCATCTGTCCTGTAGACATGGTGCTGCTGTTTTCCTAGTGTACCTATGTAACCCCTCCCTGGGCACCACACGCGGGGTCACTGTGTGGAGATGGGGAGATGAAAGCAAGGGGCATTCTGTCCCAGCTTCTGTTGGATTTCCAGACCTCTTGTGCTCCCAGACTTGCTGGTGTCTCAGAAGGACCGTTATGGGTGCCTGGCTTGAAGTGATAGTGATGTTGGGGTGTGTGGGTCTGGCAGAGAGCAGCTGGCTGTGCAGAGAGCAGTACCACAGAAATGGGCTGGAGGCTTGGACACGGTACATCCCAGAAAGCTCCCTGCTGTGTTAGCTCATGGGTAGCAGGAAGGAGTCTTCTGGCTCTGAGAAATGTGAGTGACAGCTGGGCATTCAGTTCCTGCTTCATGTACTGCTAGTAACATGGTTCCAAGCCCATGCACGTTTCTGTTCCTTGGCTTTGGAGCCGCTGAACAGCCGTGCAGCCTGGAGCTTTAAGTGAAACTCAGCTCACTGTAGTTGAGTAAGAAATCGCCAGCATGAGGAGTAATGAGAAGACTTGAGCTGACTGCACCTCCAACCCAGCCCCTGCCATCAGCTGGCAGTTCTTCAGCCAGTGATCTTCTCCATGCCCTACTCTGCACCATCACCTGGCTGCTGTGTGGCATTCTGTGTGTAGGTACCACAACAAGCAGATGAAGCTGACACCAGTAACTACTCGCTGAACCCGCTGCCTGAGTTCCTCAGTACCCTTTCCTTGGCCAAGGTTTTGGTTCTTGCTGGACGTGGGTTTGGGTTCGTTGTATCAAGACCATCTTGAGCCATCAGCATTTCCAGATAACGCTTCAGAGGAACTCCAGCTTCTTCACCCATCCCAGCAGAGGATGTGGGGGCTGTGCTGCTTCTGTGCTTTTCCTCTCCAAAAGGATTGGGCAATTTTATTTATTTCTCCCAAGGCATAGATCAATCATGGTTGCCTTTCACCTTTTGTTCTTTTAATAACATGCTTCACCCTGCGGATTAATGCTTTGGAAGAATAGCTAAGCAATAAATGGAAACAGAAATGCTGTGTTCTTTTTGTTTGTTTTGGTTTTGTTCTTGCAGATAAAGGTGGTAAGCAGTGTAAATCCCCGTTAGGATATTCAGCAGCTGCTGCTCTGGCTGTTGTCAGAGAAACAGTGCAGATTTAGTTGCAGCGTGCCCGTAATCCCGGGGCCTGACATGTGGCAAACCGTTCTGAAATGATGGTGGCAGTATGCTACCAATTCGCAGGAGCTTAAAGCCCTCCTGCCCCGCTCCGTCGCCACCCCCGCAGCGCCCCGGAATGATGACCCAGCAGAAGGCATGTAATTACTGCCCTTGTTAGAGGGAATTCATCCTCTGATAATCGGATGTCTCTGAAAAGAACATCGGAACAGAAAATTTCCTTGAAGATTGGGATCTTCTTACACGATTAAAGATGTTCCACCTGGCTCGCGTTCGAGCCAGGAACAATTGTCTCCTACAAGATGCAAACCTGATTAGAAGTGTAGTAATCTGGACAGGACATTGCAAACAGATGTTGCCCAGCGTTTCACAGCTTCTGCTGAAAATCTCTCCCCGGGTCTGTGCAGCGGTGCCGGCTGAGGAGGCTGCGTGAAATCAACGTGACAGAACACTCTGGGCCTGGAAATCTGCTTGGCCAGAGCATTAAATTGTCATTAACCAGGGACTTTCCCTGCTGGGGCGCAGAGCCTTTGCTGTGCTCTTTGTGCTTAGCCAGACTGACGACTTCAGGGGTGAGAGGGGGAACGGTAGGGTAGGAGCACAAAATGTTCCTCTCGTGCTTAAAGCCCAGGGCTCTGGGGAGGATTCTTTGTCCCTTTGGTTTGGTTTTGCCATCAGTGTGCTGCAACTTCAGTCCTGGTACCAGGCAGAGAGCGACGACGCAGCAGAAGATGTACACAGACATGTTTTCTGCCATGAAGTTTGCTGCTGTTGGAGGGGGCTGAGTCCCCACCCCTGGGTGTGTTTAGCAGATGGGGAGATGAGGTACTGAGAGATCTGGGTCAGCACAGGACAGGAACCGTTGGACTCAATCTTAAAAGGTCTTTTCCAACCTTGTGATTCTGTGATTGTGTTTGAGACCAGAGCCATAGAGTAATGTCTGCTTGGAGCAGATGGCTCTGTCCGCTCACCAGTCCTCAACACAAGCAGAAGAGTAAAGCAAGGCACTTGCTCTTCCCTGAAAAACACAAGTGGGCGAGGGGTGAGGTCACCACTCGAGATACTTCAGAGACAGAGGTGCTTCCCTGGAAGCCATGGAGCAGGAGCAGCTGCACCTCCTGGCCCCAGCTGATGGATGCCGCTTGCTGTCCTGTTCACACTGTACATGCTGGCTCTGAAGTGTTGGCAGTGTCGAGCTGTTCCTGTCACTTGTGAGGTTCTCATTGCTGCAAAATTTGTCGTCTCTGTTAATTCTGAGTCTCTGCAACCTGCAGGGATGTAAACTCTTGCAGTGGAAATCCTGAGAACTGGCAAGGAGACAGGTAAGGGGGATGCTGGGCTCAAAATCCAGGAGCCCTCTCAGACACGATTCGTTGTGGAGTGAGGGGTTTGGAGCTGGTGAGCTAATAGGCGGTTAATTGCCCAGCGCTGTGGTGATGTTACAGCCAGAAGAATTAACATGCTTGTCGTATGGCTGAGTGGGCTCGGGATGGGGGGTTTGGAGAAGCGCTTTCTTGGGTGTAGGGAGAGCTCCAGCTTCCTTCTTGCCGTGGTTCGATGGGTGTGGCCTGCAGTGTGTGCTGCCCCAGCCCCCTGACCAGTGCTGAGGTAGACTGCCGTGGGCAAGCGTCCTAAGAACAAACCCAAACCAGCACTGCCACCGGGCACTCTCACGCCTTCCGTGTCTCTGTCCATGAGCGAGGGGCTCAGGCTTCCCTTGAGGGCAGTTCAGAGCTCCAGGTATGTGAACAAAGCGTGTAGCCGTGTCCATCCCTGCATCACGTGCAGGTGGTCTCCTTGCCCACTGTGTGACACCAATCTCCACCTCGTGTGATGCCTCAGTGAACTCTTCCCAACTTCATCCCAGTTCTTCCAGGGGCAGTAGTTCTGCAACTGAACAAAGGCAGTGTGGATTGGGAATACCCATCCCTTAAAAACTACACTGTTAGGATGACACCTTCCCCAATCCCTTCCTGCGTGTTGTCAGTGAGAATCATGGCTGTGGGTGGGTCTGTTAGATGTTGGGACGGGTTGTGTGCCAGCGCTCCGGTGTGAGCATGGTTTGGGAAGGGGAAAGCCCCTATGCTGTGTGTGTTCTGCTGTGCAGTGTGAGTCCTGCTTGGTGTTTGCTCTGTCCCAGAGGTCTGTCTTGGGGAGCTCAGCATCACGTGGCCCAACTACTTGTGCAGAGATTGTTTGGTTTGTGTCTCCTCGCTGTCCTTTGCAGTTTCTTTTGTGGCAGCAGTTAATGAATGCTGCTCAAACCATTTGGGAAGGCAGGTGCATCAGCTACGCTGTGCTTGGTTTGTTGGAAACAAATTTCCTTTATAAATTGTTGGCCATGTATAGAAACTACATGTAAAGGTCTAAACGTTCCTTGGGAGCACAAGTTCATGTAAGGAATGAGCAGGAAGGTTTGGGGTTTTGTTGTGTAAGTAACATCTAACCTAGAAACAATTCCCATGCCTTCCCCTTTAAAATCTAATTGTATTTCTGTTCACAGCAGTGTCACAGTAAATGCTGGACGCAGCAGGATTTGGAACGCGGGGGGTTACACAGTGCAATGTGAGGGCTATACCTTTGGGAAATCTAAAGCAAGCAGCCAACTAATCCAGATTCTAATTTAGTGGGTAAAGCAAATATGTAGTATTTAAAATCACAGCCGATAAGAAGCAATCTGACACCAGAGTAAAGAAGGAACAGCTCAAAGCCCTAATCACCCGATGGTTTGGGGTATTCCGGTCATCTTGGTTTTAAATCTGTACATGAAGTATATTGCTGGAGAGTTTTTATTGTTACCTTCAGTGTAATTGCAAAGGAGCGAGATGGCTGCTGGGTGGCGGGGTCTGCTCTGGTAGAACTCAATGTTCTGGCCTAAACTGGAGCACAGAAAGGAAGAATCAGGCTTGGCCTGGAAGCTGCATACCAACGTCCTCGTGAAAGGAGAAATTACCTGAGGAATTATCTTGTGCCCCGGGTCTGTGTGAGGTACTAGAGGTGTAAGGAATGTGTACCTGACACGTATCTCCCTAGAGAAGGCTGTCAGAGGGTACCTGGGCATTCCTGGCTGGGTAGAGGTGAACTCGGTGTGGGTGTTAGGCAGCACGGACACGTCTGGCCAAGTGTTCCCTGGCACAAGCAGAAAGGCTGTTGGCTTTGCCGTTTTCCTAGTCCCCATGTGGAGGTTGGTACCCCATAATACTCAGCCGGGAGCACCTGTAACATCACTTCACTTCTGAGCATCATGCAGGGTTTCAGCAGTTGCTCTCTGCTCATGGAGGGTGAAGCATCACTGTGGGTACGAGCGCTGCGTGCGCAGGTAGAGCCCCTGCAGTGCCTGGCTGCTGCGTCGTCTGCGTGGGAGAGGAGGATGTCTGAGGTGCAGGAGAGCTTTCCCCAGCTGAGAGCACGTGTTCTGCTTCTCCTCCTGCTCCTTCTCTTCGAAGTGAAACCTGGCAGCTGGTTGTGCTCCTGGGAATGTCTCTGCGGGGCTCAGGCAGGGCTTCGTGGGAGCGTGGTGTCACGCTGGAGCAGTGGCTCGGCAGGGCCGCCCGCTCTGCGTGCTCTTGCCATCTCTTCGGTTTACTGGCACAAAGTTTTGGCTGCTCCCGGCGTTTCTCAGCCAAAGCCCCACGAAAGAGCCACCAGTGAATCACCTCACCTCTGGCTGTGAGAGAGCAAAATAGGGATAAGGTGTCAAGGTAAAAGGAATGGGGACTTTTCCTTCCCATATTGAAGCTGAGCTGACCAATCCTACGTAGAAGCAACCAGGAGACGGTTCCTCACTCTTCTCACACGAAGCAAAAGCTTTCCTGGCCAAACTGCCACAAGTGAAGTTAAAGGGGCTGAACATGGAGCTTCAGCGGCACCAGGGAACAGAATCACAGACTCACAGGGATTGGAAGGGCCCTCCAGAGCCCATGGGGTCCAACCCCCTGCCAAAGCAGGGTCCTTAGGACAGGGCACACAGGTCAGCGTCCAGACGGGGCTGGAATCTCTCCAGAGAAGGAGACTCCACACCCCTTGGGCAGCCTGGCCCAGGGCACCCTCACTGTGAAAAAACAGGAGGTTCTCCAAGCACAGGCTTGAACTGAGTGGGTAATGCTTTCCAAAAGAGAAACCAAAGGTGAAAGCTGCCGCTTGTGCTTGGTGGAGAAGCCGTGATGGAGCTCCCCAGGTCTGCCTTTCCTGGTGCTTGGGTGGCAGTGCCTGTAGTGGCTGGAGCGGTAAGGTTTGCAGGCCAGACTAAGGAAGCACCTCAAGATACAGGTAGTTTGCTTTAAAAAGAAATTAAAATCATTCAAGCACACTGGCTTCTGCTGCCCTGGAGAGGGGCAGCTGCGTCTCTGTGTGTTTGAACAGCTGGCTCTGGGGATTGCCTCTGTCCGTTGGTCCATGTCCTGGGAGCGCTGCAGTGCTTCTGTCTGTCTCGTGCTTGAGGAGCACAGCCAGGGGCTGGCTGTTTCTCAGCTTTGCCGGTGTAAGCGCAGCTTGAAGTCTTGGTTCTGAGTTTAGCTGGTGCAGAGTGTCGGTGTCAGCCCTCGGCGTGCGTGGCTGTGGCGTGTGCGCGGTGAGCCCTGACTGTAGGAATGCATTTCACCTTCTGTTCTGCATTTTTCTTCGGCCCTGCAGGTTCCCCTGGAAACCAAGTGGATAACTCGGCTGGCAGCCAAGGGAACAGCGTGGGGACCCCCAGCAAGGCTGGAAAGCTGAGCCACGCTTTCAGAGACCCCCGCCCAGGGAGGAAAACTGCAGAGGGACAAGTGACGAAAGGTGGCGACGAGTCCGAGAGCGACTTTGAATCGGATCCTCCTTCTCCCAAGAGCAGCGAGGAAGAAGAGGAGCAGGAGGATGAAGAAGTCTTGCAAGGGGAGAATGGAGACTTCAATGATGACAACGATACAGAACCTGAGAATTTAGGCCACCGGCCTCTCCTCATGGACTCTGAGGAAGAGGAGGAGGAAGAGAAGCAGAGTTCTGACTCTGATTCTGATCGTGCCAAGCAAAAATCCATGGAAGGGCTCCTGAGCAGCAGGTTTGGAGATGGTGTGGGCAGCAGTGAAATCAAAGAACCTGGTTCAGGGCACGTGTCCTCATCTGAGGTGCCACGGGCTGCGGTCAGGGGGAGCCCCGGCCAAGAGTTCGATGTGTTTGGGGCAGTGCCCTTTTTCACTCTGCAGCCTCAGGCAAGAGAGAAGGCAGACAAGGACGTCTCTTCTCCCACGGCTTTTCCCAGCCCGAACCAAGAGCAGGATGACTTCGATGTGTTCACAAAAGCCCCCTTCAGCAAAAAGGCATCTCAGCAAGACGGCCAGGTGACGGGAACCGAGCCTCTGCTCTCCCCCAGCTCTCCGCGGAGCCTCGATATTTTTGGCTGCACCCCGTTTCAGCCTTCCCTTGTCCCCAGGACTGGTGGGAGTAGAGAGGACCTCTTTGGGCTGGTTCCTTTCGAGGAGATCACGGGCAGCCAGCAGCAGCAGCAGAAGGTGAAGCAGCAGCGTAACCTGCAGAAACTCTCCTCCCGCCAGCGGCGCATGAAGCAGGACATCTCGAAGAGCAATGGCAAGCGCCACCACAGCACCCCCACCTCCACCAAGAAGGCGCTGAAACCGAGCTACCGCACCCCGGAGAGGGCCCGCAGGCACAAGAAAGCGGGGCGCAGGGACTCGCAGAGCAGCAACGAGTTCCTGACCATCTCAGACTCCAAAGAGAACATCAGTCTCGCGCTGACTGACAGCAAAGACCGAGCCAACCCTCTGCAGACAGATGAGAGCCTGCTGGATCCTTTCGGAGCCAAACCCTTCCACCCACCGGACTTGATGCGGCACCAAGCATTTGGTGATGGCCGCGGGGAGCACGGCGCCGTGGTTGTGGCTGGCAGAGCCAGGCAGAGCTCCTTGCACGGGGCCATTCATGGCAGCGATGGGCTGAAAACAGATGACTTTGGTGCGGTCCCCTTCACGGAACTGGTGGTGCAGAGTGCACAGAGCCAGCAGCAGCAGGCGCTAGAGTTAGATCCCTTTGGAGCAGCTCCCTTTCCTTCCAAACAGTAAACGCTTCCAATGGGTTCCCCCACCTCCACCTCTCCGAGTTACTTAATAGAGGTTCTAGTTAGTGGAGTAATTTATCTGGTTGAATGGGCAGGGACTGGGGCTATACGGTGTGTTGGGGTTCAGGCCTGGCCAGCTTGCACAGCGACCTTTAGAATTAGGGCCATTTTTTTATTATTATTATTATTTGTATTTTTTGAAATAGAACAAGCCACCGAGGAGCATCATCCAGTTACGACAGGTGGCTCCTGGGATGGAAAGAGAAATCACATGAGACTCACGGTCTGTCACTGCGTGAGGCCTGGAGCATCCTGAGGCTCTGCACCCCTGCGCTGCTGTCTGTCTCTGACATGCTGAGACAGCAGGAGGGGGACCTGAAAAACCTTCACATGTGTGCTGGTTAGCTCGTGGGACTGGGGGGGTTCTCCCTGACTCAGTCACAGCAGACCGAAGAACCCAGATGTTCTACCAGCGCCCAGAGCAGCTGCTGGAGGAGTCACCTCTCTGCTTCCTGGGTGAAACCCCTCGGAAACCCCACAGAGCCAGGTCTTCAGGGACGAACTCCGGAGCACGGCTGTGGCTGGCACCTGGCAGATGTCTCTGCAGCCGCAGAGGTGAAAGGCAGGTTATTTTCTGTGTGCCTACCTGTTCCCCTTCTTTTTTTTTCTTTTTTTTTTTTTTTGTTTTTTCCCTTTTCCCCTCCCCCAGTAAGTGCCGTTAATGTAAAGTAGTGAACTGGGAGTTAGAACTCCAGAGAGAATATGCTGGCTGGCAAGAGAAGAAGCCTGAATGTAGAGGAGGAACCGGCAGGGACGAGCCAGCGTCCACAGCGCCTTGAAGACTACTCAGTACACTGGGGAGAGGCTGGTTTACCCCAGGAGATCGCTGGGCTCACACAGAGCATCCCAGATGGCTTGTAGAGTGTACAGAGAGATGTAACCCTGTTGATTACAGACTGGGATTTGTGACTGAAAATGCCCTTCCCTTTCCTCTTGGGTTTTTACTGCAAACACCACGTGTGTCCTTTCAGACCTGTTGTTTTTAAAACAATAATAATTTTATGGAGTGACTGTAACCTCATGTTATTTAAGCTCCGGCGACTCCGTGTCTGCACTGAGGTGTGTTTTACAAGGACGCTTTGCTGAATGCACTGAGCTTTGAAGAACCTTCCCTGCCCCCGGACCTGTTTCACAGCGGCAGCAGGGAGCTCGCCGATGGCTCCCGTGCCGCCGGGAAGCTGCGCTGGACACCACAAAGCCTTATGGGCAGGGCTGCGTCCTGCCGCACGGCACCTCTGCTGCACGAGAGGTGGCCCGGAGCTGGGGAGCCTGCGGTGCCGGCAAGCGATGGGAAGGTGATGGGAACAGGCTCCTGGAGGACATGGTTGTGTTGCTGGGCTGTACAAGCAGTGTGTGCGGGGGACACAGCTTCTCTGTTGCCCTGTAGCTTGCACCCAGCTGTGTGTGCTGGCTGTGGAGTGCCCATGGCTCGGGATGGGCCTGCTGGCCTTCTTCCATGGAGATCCAGCTCATCTCAAACTGTGCTCCCTGCTCTGCCAAAAGCTCATGAGGAGGTAACTCCAGGTTTATGTATGGAGGAGAGAAGCTGCGTGTCCCTGTGCTGTGTCCCCCCCTCTACTGGAGGCAAAGCAAAGTATTTCGGGGGTGTCCTTCCTTTGCTTTTCCCCAGAGTCTCTGGCTGGTTGTACAGTTGGGAGCAGGGGGATCCCTGCCAGTGTGGGCTGGAAGCCACATGTCATAGGCCGTGGGAGGCCTCGCATCTGTGTGGGATCGCTTCCCCTGGTCCTGCAGCCTGATGGGCACTGGCAGGGGTCTGTGCACCTCCTGGCCTTTATCCTCCTCGCGTGGCTCTCCCGAGGTGGGCGCGAGGTGCTGCAGTAGGTGGTGGGCGATGTGAAGTGCGCCTTTGTGGGGCTTAGAGGTTCAGCTCTTAGGAGGTTAATGGGTAGAAGTGTTTCAGCTCTATTTGCACGGGAGCTTCTTGGGCTTTATAACTACTGTTCTCACCCAGGGTTTGTGCCAAAGGCTGTGAGAAGCGCACGCCAAGTTTTGTAGCATCTTCTGATACTCAGGTTAACTGTCTGTGTTTGTTCTTCTTTTTGTTCCTTTATTCCTCTGCACGTGCTTACGAGCCACCTTCCTGTGGCTTCCTCCTGGGCTGTTACGTAGGGGCCTGAAGAGCTTCTGGGACTGAGTGGTGGGACAGCTGGGTCAGGTGATGGTGAAACAACAGGCACCCATCCCAAGGGCTGAAGTGCAGCCAGTCCACATGGCCACTGCCTTCCTGGGGCAAAAGCAGCTTCAGGGCTGGCTCAGCCATTGGGTGCCAGGGGAGGAAAGGAAAAGATGGCTCCATCTGCACGCTCAGGCTGGGCCTGGCTGCTCAGGCAAAGGAGGGCTGGAAGGCAGCCATTGGGTTTTGGTCTGCTTACCTGAGACATCAGGCTGAAGAGCGCTGGGGGTCTTCCTTGCACTGCGTTGGTTGGGGTGTTGGTGGAGGGTCTGTCCCGGGGCTCGTTACAGGATGGGAGAGCTGAAGCGAGATCGTGTGCTGAAGGTCAGAGGGGAGATCCAATCTCCATCACTTAAACTGCTGTGATGCCTCTGGCTGTGTGTGAGTTGTGACTGACAATGTTTGCTTTATCAATGGCCTTAATAAACCGTGTCCTTTGTATCCTGGCGGCAAGACAGGGTTCTACATAGACGTCACTTCCTTCGTTTATAGAGTTAAAACTGTGTCCTGCTCTCTGGGGCCTGAGCAGAGTTAAAACTGTGTCCTGCTCTCTGGGGCCCGGTGCCTGGCTAAGCTGCCTCTGCGGGGGGTATATTGTTTAATCACAGCCAGACCCACGTTGGGGTTTGAGTTAGCGAAGCTCTGCTGTTTGACAGATGAAACGTGGTACTGTCAGGGAGCACGATGTCCTCTTGCCTCTGCTGGGGTGTGTGTGGGCTGCTGCAAAGCTTGGGGAGACCTGGCTGCGCCGGGCATGGACCCTGTGTCCACGAAGGCCGTAACAGTGAGGTCAGGAGCAGACACTTCCATCAGAAAAAACGATTGATTCCTGCAGCCTCTCCAGCAGCACTTTGAACAACTGAACCACGGGGCTTTGGAGGCAGCTGCCGCAGGGAGATGGGGGCCAGGGTCCTGTCGAGCTGCCCCTGGTCACAGTGGCCAGAGCATGTGGTGGTGGCCGTGTCCTCAGCAGACTCCAAAGGGCCTGGAGCAGCGTGCAGCCACTTTGCCTGACCCCTGACATGGGGCCTGTGACCACCAGCTCCAGAGGACGTGACCTGTAATCGTCCTGGGCGTCCCAGTTAGTAATACCAAGTACTGTGAAATAAGTTGATACGTTTGCTACTGTGAGAATAAGAGTTTATCTGGAGTTTTTTTATACTATATTGTGTATTTTTATATATGAGAAGGATATATAAAACATACACATGCTCGCACACATCACGTGTCTCGGAGCTGCTGTGCTGTCAGGAATGCAGCAGCCACAATCACTTTGGTGGGGCCTGAGGGAGCGACTGTGACAGAAGATAGAAGGTGCCAAGGGTGGCTGCTGCGTTGCTCTCAGAGCTTGTTTTGACAGGAAAATCAAGGAGACTGTGTGTATGGCTGCGGTTGTGACTAAGGCATCACCTAATAGTAAAGAGCGTAAAAACTTTTTAAAAATTGCTGGCATTCAGCTTTTAAGTGCACTTTCCTGAACTACACTTCCACTTCTGGTTAGACTTCAGAGTTTCTAAAGCTTTTTTGTGTACCACTAAACAGAGAACTTTTAACTTTCTGGTGACACTGATGTATGTCACGAGACACTTGCAGCTGTTCAATAAACAGATGTGGTAACAGTGACTCGCAGGTCTCAGTATTCCCAGGTGGGTTTTCATTCACTCCCTGCCAGCAGCGCTGCTGCTGATTGATGGCTTCTTGTGGCCGTAGGCTCAGTGTTCTGAAACACTCGTGCTTGCTGCCCCATCCTCTCTGTCCCCTTGTTAAAAGCCTGTTGATCACGTACTATTTTTAACTCCTTAGGTTGGGTACTACCCCTTAAAGCCCCCCTGCAGAACAGTGCTAAAGGGATGCCTCCCCTTGCTGTTGGCAGTGAAGTTGGTCCCTTTTCTGTAGCCAAATCGCTCTGTGTGGTTTCCTGTTCTGTGCCCTGTCTTGATGCAGTGCTCGTGGGATTGGGTTACCAGGGCAGGTTGTTTGGATGCTGCTTGTCCCCCTTTCACTCCCAGGTAAACGGAGGTATGAATAGGGAAAGGGTCAAGACAAGGCAGAGTGGCAGCAGGATGCAGTGGCTGAACAGCAGCTCATGTCCTTCTACCACCTCTTGCCAGGCACAAGCAAATCCCTACAGGAATAGTTTCACTGGAGGCTTGAGCTCAAGTGAAAACAACCCCCCGTGGCTGTGAATTCTTGCTTCCAACAGGTACCTTTCCATGCACAGTGTGGACTTTTCCACCCGCATCCTGCCTGTGGTTTCCAGCTTTGGGGAGAGGCAGAGGACGTGTGGCAACCTTGCAGTAGTGGTAACACGTGTTCTGTGAGCACTGGCCATGCTCTGTGGGAACGGAGGGCACAGAGCCAATCCTGCTGCACACAGGGGCAGGATTCACACCTGACCAGATGTGTTCTGCCTGTCTCTGCCCGAGGGCCGGGTTGTTTCCAGCCCCTGTGGTTACAAACCTGGGGAGGTTTTGGTTTGTGTTTTCCTGCTCACACTTTAACTTGCAGTTGAACTGCTTCTGTTAGCACAAAACCAGGTTTTACCAATTGAGCTGTGCAAGAGCTCTGGCCTTGGAGGGGAAGCAGAGTCTGTCTGAACTTTCCCTCCTGCTGAGGACGCCGCCAAGCATTTTTGGATGCAAATGGGGCCCCGCTGGGAAGCCATCTCTGTCTACAGGCGGCAGGTAGGTGGCAGAGCTGCGGCCAGTGCAGACTGTTCCCCCCACACCCCCTGCCCTGTGTGTGGGACTGCAGAGGGCAGTGCCAGCACTGCCCTGTGCTTCCCCCTCTGCTTTCATCATCCCAGTCTCCCTCCACGTTTCCAACCCAGGGGACATGACAGAAGCTGCGTGGGGGCGACATTCGTGTCTGTCCCTTCACAATGTGAAACACAAGAACAGGGTTATTCCAAGGAAACAGCCAGTGAACCCAAATTTATTTACAGGTTCCGTACAGACATAAAAGATGATCATGCAGCTTGAAAAACTTTGTCAGGGTCATAAAAACGTGGAGTTCAGCAGTCAGCTTCCTTTCCCCTCAAACTGCTACAGCACTTAAGAGTTTACATTAAAAAAAAATACATTGGCAACAGCTCAGGTCAGTCAGCTTCTGTACACACACACGTTCTGCACCTTATTGTTCAGCTAACACTGGAAACAAGCTTTTATACTGGCAGGGCCCTTGTCAGGCTTCAGTAGTAGTGACCAGTCAGCACACTGGAGACTTGCCTGACTGTTTGGGGAAAAAAAACAAATCAGTGTCTACACTGAAAGGCTCTGAGGTGTGGGAGCTGCATCCTCAACACAAAGCCAGGCGTTGCCACTTCTTGTTTCTGGAGTTGGGAACCTCCCCCCCATCTCCACCTGCTGAAAGGGGCAGAGGGCAGCATCGCTTCCTAGCACACGGCAGAGACATTGGGGTCCTGCCATCTCCATCCCCAGTGCTGACACTACACTTCCATTGCTGTCCAGCATCTCCTTGGCACGCCCCTGGAAGAGGCTGAGGGAGCCAGGAGCCTTTAGCCTGGGGAAGAGGCAGCTTTGGGAGTCCCGTGGTGGGCACAGCCTCCCCCACTGAGGAGCCTAAATCCCACCCAGGCAGAACCTGCCCGGAGATGAGAAGGCAAGAGCATGGCACGGACAAGGCCGACCATTCCCCAAGGGCTCCCCGGGCCCTGTGCAGCTCCCCAGGTTGCCTGGGCCGTTCCAGCAGCACGGTCTCTCCCCAGGCCTCAGGTCTGGCACCGCGCTCGTCGTGCCGCGTGGCGCCGGCCGTGCCGCCAGCAGCAGGGCCGAGAGGCTGCGCTGCGGGTAACGGGGGAGCTGGAGCCAGGTCAGCTCGAGCTGCTCATAGCCCCAGAATGCAAGGCTTCTGCCTGTCTCAAAGCAGAATCAGTTGGGCTGTTTGCTGCCACACAAGGATGCCATCGCGTGCCTCAATGGCTCCAGGCCCAAACTCTTGGGATTAGGTGATAACAGCACCTCGAGGCCAGCAGAGTAATCCCCAGGCACCCAGTGCTGACTAACGCTCAGTGGTGCAAAGCAGCAGCATTTCCTACAGCTGCTCCACTGACCTGGAAGCACAAGCACAGCTGCTCTGTGGAAGCTGCATAAAAATGGGGGTTCTAACTCCAAATCCAGGGAAATCCAATCCTGCTTGACCAACTGGCACCGGTTGAGCTGCACTGTGTGGAGCCCCAGCTCTCCTGCATGCTGGGTGTTTCCAGTCTCCCCAGCGTGGGGGGTCAGGGATGCTTCCCATAGCTGCAGAGAGCTGATGGCAGTCAGGGGGTGTCAGAAACAAGGTCTGTGCTCACAGAGTGGGACCTCACCCCTTGGGCCATCTGAGCCCACCACAGGCTGCCCCTCCTGTCTCATCCCACTGAACAATTCTCTGCCACTCTCATTGCAAGACACAACAAGCACCAGCACGCAGGCGTACTGCTGCTACAGAAGCATTTCAGACCCTTAATTCCAAATGGCTGAAGGGATCCAGGCACATTTCCTGAAGGAAGGGCATTACCCCAACTAGGGCAGGCCATTTTTAGTACCCATGATGAAGGTGTGGCCATGGTGGATGAGAAACGAGTTTATCTTCCAGAAAAAGAGTAAAATCTAGTCCAGGGAAGGGCAAGAGGACACTGAGTGCCCTCTGACACGGTACCATGCTGACGCCGAAGCACCAGCAGGTCACTCAGAGGCTCAGCAGGATGCGACACGCTGTGCGGGGTGATTTAGGTCCCAGGCAGGTTCCACAGCTCGGCTGGTTTCAGGATTGAGCTGCCAGGAGTGCTGCTTAAGTACACACTTGAACAAAACCTGGCAGCCCCGTACACAGGCCTGTTAGCTTGGGAAGGGTAACAATGAGTTCAGCTCCTTGTGCTGGCCGTGTGAAGAAATCACCCCTGTGATCTGCACAATGAGTGCTGCAGCCCAGCTCTCCCTTGTCCCGCTCCAGGGACACCTGTGTCACACCTGGCTGCAGACAGGAGATGCAGCTCGTGTCCTGGGCAAAGCTCTGGGCTTCTCAAGGCTCTAACGACACCGTCCCAGCAAGCAGGGAAGAGTTCAGAAGTCAGAAGAGCAACTGCCTCAGTGCTTCACTCCACAGCTTGGCTCATTCTGTAAGGTCCAGACCCTCAAAGTCAGAAAATCCATCGCAGTGCCTCTGAAACAGCAGGAAACCAGCTCATCACACAGATATAATCATCAACTCCCATCTGATTTCCAAAAGGTCCAGACCAGTGCTTAGTAGGCTGCAAAACTGACAAGAGGCTGAGGAAAAGCCACTTCAGAACAAACACTAATGACACTATTAGGAGTGTGAAAGGATGACCAGGATCTGGCAGGCCTCTATCCCCAACCTAAAGCTGCTCACAGCCATGGCAGCCTTGTGCAGCCTCACACCACCTATGGGTACAGATGAGCAGAGTATCATCCTGCTCCAAGAGAAGTATCTTACTGACATGTGAGCCAGCTTTTTCTTGGTGGAAGCTAACTGGGGAGGCCAACCCAGCCTCAGGGCAACTCAGACCCGGGATTATTTAACCCCTTACTTGTCATGGTATTGTATTCCCAGGAGTGGAACTGCTCTACCTTCGCTCATGGGTCCGGGCTGTACTCTGGACAGGGCTTGCTGTGTCGATACTGCATGATGTAGATGGTGGACTGGTGCCACCAGTACAGCATCACCACGGCAAGGACATGCCATACTTGGTGACTGGAGCCCAGGTAGTTCAGCTGCCCTGTGGGGACAAGAAAGGGCAGGACGTTAGCCTGTCAAACTCCTCAGTAACTCACACAATGCAATCAGCAGTCGGTCTCCTCCAAAGCTCAACTCTACACTCCCCTTGCTGGGAGGCAGGGAAAGCTCTTTAACGAGCTTGACCAGAGTCAGCTGCCTTCTTTAGATGCAAATGCATGCAACATGTTTCTCTGAGCATGTTCCACAGGGAACATGCTTGACCTGCCCTCACAGAAGTTTGGGACACAGAGCCAGGACTGTGACGCTGCAGGAAGCTTAAATGCAGAAAAAACACCCAGAAGAGGATTTCCTACCTGGGAAGTATCTTTCTGGAACTTTGGAAATATAGAAGAGAAAAGCTACAGCAGCGATGAAGTACATGAGAACTACACGTGGAGCAAACTCCTGCAAAAGAAAAGGAAGCTCTCCTATTCTGTCAGGAGGTGAAAAGCATAAAACAAAAGATCTCCAAAGACAAAGAAGAAAAAGGCACAACAAAACTGCATTCTCTTCACTGCCTGTTGCATGCAGACAGAATCCAACAGGGAAGCAAAATACCAGTTTGGGAAAACCTGGATGGGGAAAGAACTGTTTTCTCACAACCTCTCTGCTTCAATGCCTGAGCTACTGAGTGTTCCTGTGCAGCCTGCAGCAGATGTGAAATCTGCCTGCAAAAGGACATTTGCCAGTACCCCAACGTGAGGCAGAGGGGCTGGGAGAGGCAGGGACAGCTTGGGGGCAAAATCTTGCTCACCAGGTGGGATTGCAGCCCTGGAACCCAAGGGCCTGGGAGTGTTATGCACCGGGCAGTAAATGATCAAGCAGCCCCTTCAGGAGCTGCCTGTAGCTGTCTCTGACAGGAGGGTTTGTTACCAGGAGCAGAGTGTTTTCCTGAAGCACAGAAACAACACACGTCCCACGCCTGCTGTTCTGCTGTAGCAGAGGAACACAATGGGGAGGCCGGGGGACGACTGCAGCTTGTCGGTGTCTGAGAAGGGTCATGCCAGGCGCCCTGGCTAAAGGCTGCACCGGCTCCTACCTGCTGCTTTCCCACATCCAGCAGCAGCCCTGGACTGGGCAAACCTGTCTCCCCAGGTGAGTGCTCCAGCAGGTTGCTCAGGCTTGCTGGGAAAAGGAACCTTGTCCCCAGCACAAGTAACTGCAGCTGTTTGGGGCCTTCCCACTGGGGCCCTCTGCTGCCTTCGGCGGGGCCACGCTGCCTGTTTCCAGACTGATTCTGAGCAGCAGGAGCTCAGCGATCTCACAGGGATGGTGCAGGAAGGTTGGGTAAGCAGCTGAGGGCTGAGAAGGCAAACACTCAGTTTTGCTGCCAGCCCAGGGACCAGAAGATGCAGCGAGTAACCGTGGCACCCATCTCCCTCACACACTGTGGAGGTGCAGAGCTGGAGCAACCAGCCGGGCTGCTTCCCGCGGCGCAGCCCACTCAGCTCCCAGCCCCGGGAGCGAGGGCGCGGTACCCCCCTGCGCAGGCTGCCCAGGTCCCCTTCTCACCCTGTGGCTTTAAACCAGCAGAGCAGACTCAGTCTGCTCAACATGCTCTCACTGCTTCTCACTAAACATCTGAGTGTTTGCATTTGGGCTCAACCATCCAGAAGAATTCTGTGCTTCAAGAAACTTTAGTTCCAGCTGCTCTCCCCCCTCACCTTTCCCGAATTGAGAGGGACAAGGGAAGGCAGTCAGTGAGAAGCACGAAGGAACCTTACTCCCTTCTGGTTTTCTCTTACCTGCACGATAGGTGCACCAATGCCACCGTTGAGCCAAACCCAGTGGATGGTGGGGATAATTCCATATCCAGACACTGAGCAGAAGATGACGGAGCGCAGCCTGTGCCACTGCTGCGTGAGGTAACTGGGGTGAATCTGAGCAAAGAACACTGCCAAGATCATTGCCAGCACAGTGATTAAATACACCTGACGCCAGTACTGAGAAGAAAAGAAACAGAAGCAGGTTGTGGGTGTTCTTATCACATGTACAACAGCCTCTGGGTAGAGAGTTTACATCACTAAACGGAACATTGTATCAATTCCCCGTCACTACTGCGAGCACAAGCGGCGGGGGCTGACTGAGGGGACCTGCATTTACCACTGAGGGGACAGGACAGTGTGTGGGCACACTGGGAGAGCATCTTTATTCCAGGCAGCATGTCCTGGTTTTGGCTGGGATGGGGTTAATCTTCTGTGTAACAGGCACAGTGCTGGGTTTGGATTTAGGATGAGAATGACACTGAGGACACACTGACAGCTTTAGCTGTCGCTGGGCAATGTCTACACCAAGGCAAGGCCTGTCCTGCTGCTCCCCCAGCCCGCGGCAGCGAGCGGCGTGCCCAAGGAGCTGGGAGGGGACACGGCAGGACAGCCACACTGGGACAGCCCAGGCCCTGTGGCCCCACGCTCCACACATGAAGCCGTGGAGCTGGCCAGGCTGGGACAGTGTGGAACTGGCTGGGCAGGGGTGATCTGTGGGTGGCGAGCAGTTGTGCTGCGCACCACTTCTTTTGCACATTCTCTCTCAATTAGCAGTACTCTTCTCCTCTTTGTCTGTCCCCTTACAGTGTCCTTTTCTCAACCCCCAAGTTTTACCCTTCCCCCTCCCCAATTCTCTCCCCCACTGTGCTGTGGGCGGGCAGTGAGCCGAGGGGTGTGCAGCCACTCCGATACGGGGCCTGAGCAGAACCTCTCAAGCACCCCTCTGCCGAGGCAGACTGGCCGCCCTGCTGCGGGCATGGATGTAAGCTGGGCCCCTGAAGGGAGACAGCTTTACCCAGCCCCTGTCTAAGGAAGAGAAGGAAAGCTTGTTTCTGCCTCAGGCAAGCCACCTCGTGGGAAAACACACTTGAATTCCTGGAGAGGGACACATCCCACAATGGGCCTCACGCACCTGACAAAGGCAGGACTGTAAAGCTCACACTGCCTTCGTGCAATTGTACCCGTTTTCTTGAGGTGGGTGCAAGTGGCAGCTTGGAAGACAAACTTCTGTTTGCCACCCCTTCCTCTGCTTGTGTTGGAAGGAACCCGATGCACTTTCCGTTTCCAGCTCCTGCCTAACACTGTGTGGGCTCCCTGCAAGGAGCTCCCTTCCTACCCCCTGGAAACGGTGACGAGGAGACCATGGGAGCCCCAGGTCACACCAACCAGCGCTTCCCACTTACGTTGTTACAGTAGAAGGCATAGAACACGCCTGACACATAGCAGCCCAGGATGCCGATGGAGATGCCCGCGTAATCTAGCGCCATCCAGCGCCGGCTGGTCTTCTCGGAGCGGTGACAGCAGAACAGGTGATATCCTACTGAGCAGAGCATACAGACCTGTGCAAACAGTCAAATAGGGACCCATCAATCTCTGCAAATCTCACAGGGCACACAGCAAGCTTATACACCGAAGCTTCGGGCGTGTGATCGACCCGGGAGCTGTTCTGCAGTGCAACTGGGTGGAGAATTCCCACCAGGCATCACCAGCCGTGGATGTGCGCCTCTCTGGGGGACCAAAGGAGCAACAGAAAACTTGGCAAGGCTGGCCATAACCGCAGGCGACACAGCTACGGGTCGGGCTACCAAGGCTTAGGCTGAGCAGACAAGCACGGTCATGTCTGCATGAGGGCAGTGGGATGGTGAATTCTGACTGGCCAAACTACTACCAGCACAAACCAACACCCAAATCCGCCCCGGCTGCCTGGCACCCAAGTGAGGCAGCACACAGGGAATTAAACTCCTACACACAGGCTGCTTATTTGCACAGATTATTATTTTTTTTCACTGAGAATTGATTTTTGTGTCTCCCTGAAACCCTGCACAGGAGTAGGGAAGCACACAACAGCAGCGCTTTCCAAGCCAGCAAGGGAGTTTTTGTGCTTCCAGCTACACAAAGGCACCCTGCACTCCTCAGGGAACAGAAACCGTGCTCTTGGGCTCTTCATGCTCTTTTAGAGACAGCGGGCTTTGCAGGAGCTTCAGTGGTCAAACGGGAGCCCTGCTGCCATGCCAGCAGCATGGGGCCATGGCTCATTTTCGGGGTGAGATGGGTGACCCCGTCAGCAGCGCCTGGATCTGGCCGGGTGCCACGGCAGACACTGCTGCACCCCAGCACCCAGTGGAAGCTGTGAGATATGGCTTGGACAATTTGGGTGCTTTTCACAGACTGTCTCCTAGGCCAGCTCCTCTCAGTCCTGCCTGGCTTATTCCATACATCAACCTGGCCAAACCCAAGCAGAGCCAAGCCTGTGGTGTACCTGTGAGAGCAAGGTGATTCACACGCCGGTTTGTGGGCCAGCCCCGAGCCTGTCTCACCCCGCGGCACCACGTGTGGCAAGTGGTCTCAGTGGGCCCCCACCGCTCGCCTCCCTCCCGCCCCTCGCCGGGCACCCAGCCCTACCTGGAAGCAGAAGAGGCAGCCGGAGCAGATGACGAAGTCCTCTCGGGAGGCGCCGGCGGCCGGCAGGACGGCCGTCAGGTCATAGATGCCCAGCGTGAAGAAGAGGACGAAGCCGAGCAGGTGGCTCCAGATGTTGACGGTCTCGTTGGAGAGGATGAAGAGGCTGCGAGGAGACAGGACGGGGTCGGTGCGGAGCGGGCGGGGGCGAGCGGGGCCCGGGCGGCGCGGCGCGGCCCCTCACCTCCTGAGGCAGAGGCGGGAGGGCAGGTAGGCCCGGTAGCCGTCGGTGATGTAGGGGTTGTCCTTCAGGAAGACGGGGATCTGCTCGTAGGTGTAGAGGCGGATGCCGCGGGGCACCAGCACGGGCCAGTACTGGTAGCCGCCCAGCTCGATGTAGTGCGCGCTGCGCAGCGGCTTCTGGTGCATCCTGCCCGCCGCGCCGCCTC
>VZTU01013375.1:241970-292795 GCA_013400835.1 Zapornia atra
CGAGGGTCCGAGCGGGCTCTCGGGCCCCCTACCCCGCCGCCAGCCCTTGGCGCGTGCGCTGCCCGCAGCCGCCCCGACGCGTGGGGGAGCGCGGCGCGGAGGCATCGCTGCGAGGCAGCCAGCAGCGGCGGTCCCGCGGGCGCAGCTCTTGCAGCGTAAGGTGCGCGGTACGCGCTTAGGGCACCGCCACGGCCGCGGCTGTGTCGCGGGGGCTGTCGCAGGTCTCCGAGCCTCGGAGGGAGCCCCTGGCTGGGGAGAGCAGCCCCCCGGCAGGCAGGCCGGCGGCCGCACGCCTCGCTGGGCCGGAGGCGCGTCTGGCTCAAGTGCTGTGCGTTGGCGTGGCCGGTGGGAGCTGGGCTCACGCCTCGCAGGAGCAGTCTCTGCTTGACTGCTGTGGCCGTAACTAGCAATTTTTTTCCCCATGTACTCTACTAAGCACAAATAAAATGTAATTATCCTGGTACTGAAGGCTCCTCCAAGGGATTTTCTTCATCTCTGTAAGTAGAGCCGTATGGGTTTTGCCAATTGCTTTTTTCCCAATTAAAGGGGGAGAGCGGGGAAGGTAGTTTGTGGGTATCACCAGGCTGCAAACAGGAGTACTGAACGGTAACCCCCCTTCACCTGCTCCTCCCTGCCAGGGGTGTGCCCCGCAGAGCTCTGCAAAGGTCTTTTGTCTCATGAATCAAACTGTGAGCGCGTTTCTCCAGGATGGTGGGACAAGTATGAAAGATTTTCCCCATGGCAGAGAGATGAGCGCTGTCAAGTAAAAGGTGCAGGGTGATGGGCATTTGAAACCAAGAATGACAGTAAAGACCAGGCATTCAGGTCCTAGACCTTGCGATACAGCCAGCTGTGCTGCGTCACCCCCAACTCTGGTTATGTTTGTGTTGCCATGAGGTTACCCAAATTAAGCTGGTTTTGGTTAACAGTACTTCTTGACTATTTCTACTACTAATCCACCATTCACTGCAATTTCTGCGTGCCAGTGCTCTGAAAATGGCATTCCTCCTGCCTCTGCAGACCTGCTAGCAGCTGCTCATGCCTTCTCCCTCCTCCTCAGCTGCTCAGCGTGCTGGGTACATTCTTCCCCTGCATGTACCACAGGAGGAATCGTGTTAGGAGCAGTAATTCAGCAGGCTTAGCTTTCAGAGACTTGCTCATGGTCTCACCTTGTTGGGATGCATATGAAGTGTGCCGCTGAATGCTTCATTCCTACTTTACTTAGTTTCTGTCTTCTTTTCCACGTGGCTGCTCTGTTACTGTTTGTTTCCCTTCACCCCAGCTTGCTGTTAATTGAATTAGTAAGAAGAATTCAGGAACAATACAGAGAAAAAATGCACTGGGAAAGAAGATCCATAGGCAGAAGTTCTTTCGGCAGAAGGGGAGAGAAAGCTGGCTGGGTGGTACTGCTGGCTGTGTTTAGGATGGAGCACAGGATATCCCCTCTGCAGATGGCAGGGTAGTGTTAGGGGAGGCACGGTGTCATAAAACACCTCACAGAGCAGTGCAGTGCAGCAAGAGATAAGTTGGTTGATGCTCAGGAGCAGGCTCAGTGTGTGTCACACGTAACAGGGTCACCGGAGGGTCGAGATTTCAGATACCAGAGTTTCCCAGAAACAAAACCCGAGGAGGCCGTGAAGGTGTTAGTTGGTAGCTTGCTCTGAGGGAAACAATTCACAGGCTGTCACGATTCTACTCGGTGCAGGAGGAACAGTTCCATCTCCAGCTGACCTGTGTCAGCTGTGCTAAAAGGAACAAGTCCCATTTTGGCCAGCTTGGTGTTCTCAGGCACTGGAATCTGTCAACTGGTCCAGTGGGATCAAGCTAAGAGGAAAGCTGATCTGTGTGTGGGCAGATCTCTTTGTGCAGTGCTCACCTGGGGGATGAGGGAGCTCATACCTGTCTGTGCTGAGCCATGCATCTGACAGGATAGCAACACAGCTGCCCCAGGAGCCAGCTCCCCAGGAGCCCCTGGCTGCTGGGGCAGTCCTGTGCTGCCAGCTCCAGCTGATAAATGAGGAGATTCGTTGTTCGCTCCGGTGGTGACTCACTTTTATCAAGCCTAGAAAGTTGCTACCAAGTTAAAACCTTAATTAGTCTTAATTGTCCATTGAATCATTAGCTCACTGAGGACATTATACCTGGGAAAAACACTTTGTTTCTAAGCCCTGTGAAATTTAAATGAAATCCCCGGTGCTTCAAAGAGTTCAGTCAGAAGGAATCCAGGCTGACAGCACTTTTTTCTAATAAAAGAAGCTTTAATTGGCTGTTAAGTTAAAGCTTTCAAGCTTTGATAGGAGGAGTGTTATAGGTTAAATTAATAGGGAAAATTGAGAAACAATTAGGGCAGCTTTAAGTTAATTACTTACACTATTTATTTTGAGCTTATTGAACAATTGTGTTGTATGCGTAAGTGATTGAAATTAGCCATCTGTGCAAGATAGCTTTGACCTAAATTGACCTCCTTGGGTAAGTAAGTAGCTTGCCCTCATTCCTGTACCACATCCCTACTTTCACTGGCAGATGAGCTGCTCTGGGAGTAAAGATGAATGTGCCTGAGAGCTTCCGTGCTCTCCTGTGGCAGCTCGGGTCACCTGTGCCAGCAAGGGTCGGGAAGGCTTTGGGGGAGGTGGTGGAGGAGCTCACGATGAGCTGAAGTGTTTCTTGCCGGCCCTAACGGTGCCCGGCTCAGCTCCCTGCTCCTTGCTGCCCTTCTCAGCCGCTGGCTAGCTGGCGCTTTGAGGAACGGGCAGGTTTACGTGAACTGACCGGCATGCCTGCTGCAGTGATCTTTTCGGGAGCTTTTTATACGCTGTGGTCTTGTGGTCGGGGTGGGGTTTGGTTTGGGCTTCTGGCTTTGTTTGGGGTTTGTTTTCCCAGGGGGCAAGCGACTTGGGAGCAGAATTGCCCAAGGAAACCCCCCAGAGGCGGGTGATAAGACTGGGGCAAGAAAAACGCTGTTGGGTGTCGAAGCAGCGAGCGTGGCATAGCCCGGGCGCTGGTCTCGGCGGCCCCGCCGCCACCGCGCAGAGCCGCGGGAGCCCAGGGGCNGGCCCCGGCCGGGCCGGGCGCCGGGCGGCCGGAGCGGCTCTGGGCTCCGCCTGTCTTGGAGCGCCCGGCCAAGCGCCTGGCTCTGGCTGCGGGGACGGGCGGCGTCTCCTCGCAACCCGCGGCAGCGGGACGAGGCGGCCGGTTGTCCCAAGCGGGCGGTTTGTTGCCCGATGCCGGGCCGGCCTTGGCTGAGGAAATACCTTTGGCGGGCTTGTTCGGGGGTGCGCGGCCGGGTTTCTTTGTGACCGAGCCACTGGCGTTCGCCTTGCGCACCGCCGAGGTGTGTCTCGGAGTTCCGTGCTCAGCGTGTGCTTCAGGGCAACCCTTGCGAATAAAATAAAGGCGCCTGTTCGTGACCGTAGCGACCACTCCTTTACCTGCGCTGTACAGGATGCACGCTCACTGACAGGTACATCAGGAGACAGAGATTTAAAGTCCCTTCTCACGTCAAACAGAGAGATACTGTCTCATCCTTCCTTGGAAGTAGCCAAAGCATCTGTGAAATCAGCTAATAGATGTTGGCATGCAGTAGAGTTGCACTTAAGGAGATCAGGTTCAGCGTTGAGGAAGTCAGAGTCTTTGAAAAAAATGTATAAGAACAGGAAACCTGCTCCACAAACTCCCGTTGTGAGAGAGCCTTAAGGACACAAGTCCCAAGTGTTCGATAATTAGAGTGACCTTAACAGTAACAAAGCTCGATTCTCAGTGTTCTTCACTGAAAAGACCTCTTTCCTCCACACACTGTCCTAGGATTCCTGTGGTGAAGTTCTCCGTGGCTCCCTGCAGCGTGCTCCTCGGTGTAGAGCTCGAGCAGCTTCCAGGAGTGCCCGGAACAGAACGCCTGACATCTGTCGTGGGGGGCTCAGGTTCCCTTTCCCCTCCCCGTGGAGAGATGCATGTGCGATGTGTGCAGTCAACTGACTTGTTTTGGTAGGGCACTTCCTTCTTTTTTTTTGGTGGGCTGGTTGGGTTTTTTTATTATTATTATTTTTGTTTTCTGATTCAGTCCCTTTGGCTTTCAGCTCCGGCTTCTGAATCTCAGCATCTGTCAGTGGTGCGATAAATTCTCTTTGGTGATAAGAGAACAGCTGCCAATAGCAAGAGCAAGAATGGCATTTGGGCTTTTTCCTGCCGTGCGAGAGCCTGCAGTCAGCAAAAAAAGCCCTGTGCACACAATGGAAGAAGGCACCTCTCCTGCCCAGCCCACTTTTTTTTTTTTTTTCCAATTGAGCAGCATCTTTTCCCTCTGTATTAAGCAGATGCACATGAACAGTTGTGCAGCGTGATAGAGTCCTGAACCTGAAGAGCTAGGATTAATTGACAAAGGGCTTTTTCCTGGATAGGTTCTGAGGGTGAAAGTGACGGGACAATAAAGAATTTCATTTAAAAAAAAAAAAAATTAGGGGATTTTTCAGAGAAAGAAAGAAGCTGTTTGGAAAGCTGCTTAATCATGTGGGATGGTGCTTCCTAGCACAATGACCTGGTTCCAGTGAAATGGGCAGGGAAAAAAATTAGCTCCTTTCTGTGGAGTCCTGAATTTTAGGACCATAGTGTTTGGGTATTGGTATGATTTTTTTAGGGTATGTTTTTTGTTTGGTTGTTGGGTTTTTTTTTCCTCTCCCCGTATTTAAAGGTCTTTCTAACTCCAGCTTGCCTATAAAATTTTATCACTGCTAGAATTCATGCCATGACAGAAGGCATTTCGAGACAAACTATTCTGACCACAGAGGTTTTGTTTCTCTAGATGTGGTGAGTTTAGTTGATTTATTCATAATGAGGGTGAAACTCCAGGAAATGTGGACAGCTTTGGTCGATACGGTGATTTCACTCTTGGACAGCTGTGTGGGTTTCTCACTTGGCTAAAGTTAGGACCAGGCCATTGCTGTGAAAGTCTGGGTCTCCCACAGCACACTTCCCAAGAGGGGATCACAATTAAAAGTCAAAGCAGCCTTTCTCTACAGTAGTCCTGCAGTTGTGCTTTACACCACGGTGGTGTCTTGAGTGGCTTTTCAATAGAGCATGAGAGAGGCTGGATTTTCAGTGACGTTTATGCACGTGTTGAGCTGTGTGGACATGGGGAATGATTTCTTGGTGTTGGGGGGATAAGGTGCCCTTTACACAGCTTTTGTTCTAAAGCCATGCTGCTGCTGACTGACCTCTGGAGGTGTTTGAATGTCGCCATAAATGTGGCAGCAGACACACGTTCTCCTTTGGTTCTGATGAGGGTTTGTATGCCTGAATGGATTTGACCTTTTTCAATACCCTTTCCAAACTTTTAGTGACCTGTGAAGGGCTGCCATCAACCCAAACGAGGCCTGGGTCCTTGGTGTTTGGGATCATCTCACTGCACTAGCGTCTGTCTTCGGTTTTCTTCATATGCCAAGATAAGTGCATGCAAATTGTCATTATTTTTCTTTTTCCTGTGTTGGTAAATGCCCAAAACTCCACTAAATAGCAGTGGCGTGGTTTGAGAGTTGGAGATATCAAAATAAAGGTTGCCTTGCCTCCAAAAATGCTTTGGGATGGAAAGGTCTGTGAAACGGGGAGAAAACAATTGTCTCGTTTTGCTGACTGCTCTGTGGATAGTGTTGCCTGTCTGTCAGAGTTGGGTTTCCCCCCCTTGCTGGTTAGTTTCTCTTAGGAGATTTTAGGTTTTCCTCAGTTATCTTGATTACTAAAATAGGAATCCCATGATCTTCCAAAGATAAACAGGTCATCTTCCTCTCTCATCCTCATTGCCTGTTGAGCTTCTTGAAGTCATGGAGACCTTTAAGAGCAGAGATGTGCGGAGGAGACAGAGTGTTAGGGAGCGCTGGGAAGTGGAGAATGCAGTGCAGTATAACTAGCAAAATCCTGTAATTGTCTTTAATATATTAGTTTGTAATGTCTCTTGTCTACTTGTTGTGCTAGCAGATGCCCCAGTCCCTCCTTGCTGTGAGGCTGGAAGCCCTCGAATGCTTCAGGAATTACTCGAACTACAAATTCTCTGCAGAGGAGAGGGGGAAGGCGATCAGTAGCCTGCTTTCCCACCTAAGTTCCCCTTCTTTCATCAAATTGTTTGACCATTTCATCAGTTCATTTGGCATATTTATTTTAGTTTTAGTTATAAAGCATTAAGCAAGGTCCATACAAGATAATTTCATAGTCTTAAAAGCGTCTGTTAGAATTTTGCTGTGTTGTTCTCCACGTGCATTGTCCTCACCATTTCCTTTGGCTCACAAACCATGCTTCATACCCATAATGATCAGCATATCCCAGGAGCAACTGCAGAGCACTTGAATTCAACAACCTGGAGATGGCTGTTAGGCTTCTGCTCCTTTTCCTGTAGCCATGGAATAAAGGTGATACAGCCGCCTCTTGCAGTGAGGCGGTGATTTAACTCCCTGATCGTGCTGTAGGCATTAAGCCTCAAGGAGTTCAAGTTTTTTGCTCCTGCCCAAAGCCCATCTTCATTCAGTTTCATGCTTTCCTGCATGAACTGATGGATGCCTTCTGACAGCATTCCTGCCTTCTCCATGACAGGTGGATCAGAAGCTTTTCAGCCCGCAACAGACATATCACTGGAGCTACTATTTTGTCAGCTTCTGCTGTGTCACTAGGAATTGATCTCACAAACATTTGAAGTGTGCCTCTTCCCCTTCTCTCAGCCTTTAATTCTCACAGACATGCTGAATGATACGAGCTCAACCTGCTGACCTGCACTGCTGGGGTAGCACAGTGGTACCTGGAGTGCAGCATGGGGATTGGGGAGCAATGGGAAGCCAGCAGAGCTCAGCAGCTCTCTTGCTCATCCTACAGCCACACATCACAGGGAGCAATGGGGCTTGGCTAGCACAGGTATTTCTGGCAAGCCAGGATTTTGCTCAGCAGCCTTGCAAGGAGTCGAACAGCCACAGATGCTTTCTCCTCACTGGAGCTGGAAGTTTGAAGGGCAGCTGAATTTGCTAATGTTCGTGCTTTGATACAGAGTGTGAGAAATGTTGATGAGGCATGAGGCAGAACAGCTTGCTTTATTGCTGCTGTATTGACTCTGCAGTGCTGACAGTAGTTAAAAAAATGGCTTTTGTACATAAGCTTAGTTAATATATAGAACTTGGAAGACAGCTAGGAACAGCCATGGGCAATTGCCACGGCCTCTCTCTGTCTCTCTGTTTAATAGAGTCACTTCCCTGCACAGAACCCACTTTAATTTTCAATCACTTTAGTGTCGTTGGGAAAGGCTGACATTTTGGGAACGTTTGTGCAGGATAAACATGAGTAACAGTTTCCATGCTTTGCTATACAAGGGGGTGCACAGTGAGGTCAGAGTTATTTTCCCAGTGGTTATCAATGGTGACGTTTTAGTTTCAAGTATAAAACTTGGCATTCTTTTTCCTGAAGAGTTAGTCCAAAGCAAAGGCTCAGCTGGAGTCTTAAAATTGAGACCCTTTGGACAGGCTGGGCTCTCCTGGGTCCCTGGTACATACTTGTGTTGAACTTCCCTGAGGAAAGCTCTGCCATGGTGGGAAAGCTGTTTTAACGGCTATTGAGTGAATTCTGTCTGTTCTCTGCTTGGTCCTCTCTTCTGTGTAACAGGTAGGAAGGGCAATGGGATGAGCTGCAAGTAACCTGGGAGAATAGCTGGCTTTGTCTGCAGCCCATGTCTCTGCATCTCAGTCACCTTAACTCTATGTCAGATCTCCAGGCAATTTTCCCAAATAACAATTGCAAGCATGCTAGCTGTTTCTGCAGTGGGAATCAGTGGTGAACTCCTTCACTCAGGGGCCAGTCGTTCCCTTGGGAATCCTGCTGACTTCAGTGGGAGTACTTGTTTGAGGGAGAGTTTATCCCATGAAAGCTGGGATCCTTCTAGTGCGGTGCCAGAGGCTCTCCTTGCTAATGCAGATGGGTGAATGGTGGAAGAGACAGTGGGTTTGATGTTTGGTTTGGGTTTTGTGGTGGGTTTTTTTGTTTAGCCTCACAGTGTTCATCTTTGTGTGCTCCAAGTTAAGACATGCCTCATCTCATGGAAGTGGATGCCAAATGCCCATGGAATTGCTGAAAGAACATTTATCAGCATCCCTCTCTTCACCACATTTAGAAAAAAGACCTGAAGCCTCATGATTATTTTAATGTAACTTCTGACATGAAGAGATCAAGCAGTTATCTCCTTTTTGGCTGTCACTCTCTGACTGTCAGCGTGGAGAGACCAACTGTGGCTGTTCGTGAGAGCAAGTTTCTGGGCACACTATATGAGGGGCACTTTCTTTCAGGTTGCTGGAATGCCTTTTTTCCCCCCCATTTTTTCTTTCTTTTTTACTGGACTAGTAAATTATTAGGATGTGGACTTGTCAAACAGACTTGCCAGGTTTTCAGCAGTCATCCCAAGTGGACTGCCTAGAAAAGGGCTGGCACTGCATCACATGGAATGACCGATGATATGTCATATATTTTTAATGGGCAAAATGTTTTAATAAACATTCTCTCTCCTAAAACACTGGATTTTAAAATAGGTTTTAGCCTTGAGCCATGTAGCTACCCAGCTGTGAATTTTATAAAGCAGCAATCTCCACATCATTAGATGTTATGACTGATACGGCAGCAGTTGCAGTAGTAAGTATTTCCACACATTAAAAAAGTTTCCACCAACAGTTAGAAGAAATATGGCTCTGCTCAGAAGACTTCCTCAGCTCAAAATTAAAGCAATTAGCTGAAATGATGAAGACAGGCATGTGCTGTTTTCTAGCGAACTGCAACTATCTTTATTCAAGCCAGGCTGGGTTTTGCGCCCGGCTGCTTTAATCACATTGCCTGCACTTCTGAAAATCAGGTTTCTTTTTCTTTTCACGTGATTTCTACATCCTCAGCCAGTCAAAATCCAGCTGCAACACTGCACTGTGAGGCAGATCAGACCCCAACTTGACCTACCATAGCCGTCCCGCTTGGTTTTTGGTTTGCTGGTGGTTTTGGTATTTCTTCTGCCTTTTGTTTTTTTCCTGAATGACAACAGTTCTCTTGTTGTATTTAGAAGCATGTGGGATCAGATCTAGAACTGAGAGATGATCCAGTGACCACTCTTTGGGCAGCCTCAGTCAGTCCTCTACTTCAGCGCAGCAGTCACTAAATCACGTAGCCCTTTAGAGATCGGTTCTCCTCAGCCTGAACCACCTTCCCACCTAAGCAGTCTGTGCCTCTCCAAAACGGCACGCCTCTCATCATGTCTGACCTGTAGCTAAATGGCATGGAGTGAAATCATAGTGTCTGTCTGTTGGTAGAGCGGAGTTCTGCTTTACTTTGTGCTTGCTTGCATCATCTTTGAACTGTAATGGTCCTTTACATGTGTGCTAAGAGAGCTTAAAGAGTTAAGGTGATGCTGTTCCTGAGAGTTTTGCTGCTCGTGGTGTATTTTCTATGATTATTTTTAAGTAATTATTGCAGTTCCTTTATTTACTTTACAGAAAATCACCTTCTTTCAAACAGAAACCATTCTGTTACAATTCCTATAGCAATTCTGCAGAAAGTGATCGCTTTAATAGTTTACAGTTAATTTCAAGTTGTTGAAGTCAGCCACAGGCTTTCGGTCCTGTGCCTGTAGGATGGAAAGAGAAGCGTAAATGTTGCTTGAACAATCTGACCACAGTCCGTTTCAGAGCAGTGTTAATCTTTTACAGCATGCATAGTTTCATTCCACATCGGTGCTGTCAGCTAACCAATGAACTGGATATATAGCTGTATCAAACGGTGTCATTGTTTAGTTGCACAATGTCAGGTTTCTCTTCTGGTGCCAGTAAAAGGTACGTGCATTTCCAGCAGTGCAGGAAGGAACTTGCCCTTACTGGTCACATGGTGACTTCCTTTACCAACAGTTAGGTTTTCCAGATAGTTAGATTTTTCTTTTCAGTTTTGGTGCTGGAGTGAATAAAGAGATCTTATTTTCACAAGTACAAAGGGTGGCTCTGTGAGTAGCAGGTCTTTCAGAACAAGTTTGCTGTCACCAAGACTCCTGCTACTCCACCTTCCCCCCATGAATGGGGCATGGCTTGGTCTCTGAGGGATTCAAATATCCAGGCACTGAACAACAGCTTTGGGAATGGATCCTAGAGGAACACTGGGACCAGGCTGTGTTATAGCAACTGACCTTTAGGTCAATGTTTCCAATTCTGAGAGAAGCTAAACCAGAAGAGCCTTGGAGAGAAGATTGAAAATTTCTTCTGCAGTTGCACGTCTTTCTTGCATTTAGGTGGGTGGTGGTCTCCCTTCCAGAGGTGACAGAGCTGCTGTTACTCCATAGTTTTGGCTTTTTCTGGTGGGATAATGACCAGACAGACAAGAACACAGGGATCCGAAGTGCTAGCTGCTGTAAGGGCAAACAGCAACCAGCAGCTTCTGTTCCACTGGGCTCTTGGTCCAATAGACCCATCACAACTAGAGCATGAAAAGAACCTCCCAAAAAAAGATGTGAGAGACAAAGACACTGAATGGGGTTCCTGCTCAGAAGACTCTTCAGTTCATCCACTGGTCCTGTGCTGCCCTTCGCAAAGGGGTGACAATACCTTTGCCTTACGCTCTGGTGCGGGGAAGATTTGGAAAGCATGCCTGGCTGTGCCTGCTGGTTTCCATTTCTTTCTCATGTAATTCCCATTTCTTATATTTCAGAGCTTGTGACAGCACATCTGCAGACCTAAAGCACTGTGGTCTCTCAAGCTCTCCTGGGAATTTATGCAGCCGTGTCTCCTTACACGGTGAGCAGGCGTAGGGCTCTACAGGACTTTCCACTGGCCAGTATAAAGCCTTCTTGCAGGTGATCTCTTATGAAAGGATTGTACTTCTTGCCGCTATCCAGGTTTCACTCAGTCCCATATCGTTGCTCTCCTTGTTCCTCATGGGATGTCTGTAAGGAGCAGTTAGTTAAATGGCAAATAAATCTGATTCCTTTTAGATGAAAAACTCAGTCAGGTGCATTGCTGCTTGTTTTTGCTTTGATGGCTGTGCCTGTTAGGCAGTGATTTCTAGCACTTTCTCCTTGCTGCTGTTACCCCTCATAAACTCCATTCCCAAGGGCCTGACAAACTTGTGGCACTTGAGAGCAGCGTGGCCTCTCTGCCGCAGGAGGGTTTTCCTGCCCTGGCTGCTTTGCCTGGCTATGCTCTCCCTCCAGAACTTTGGGCCAGGGGGAGAGCCGACTAGCTGGCTGCTCCTCTCTGGCACTGCCTTGAGGGCTCAGGGGCTGGTGGGGAGCATGGGAACCCCGCAGTGGGGAGCGAGCAGGCAGCAGTGGGAAGGAGAAGCTGTGCTTTTGCTTCTGCTGTGTTAATGCTGACACCAGCTTTGGGGATGGAGGTGAAGATGGAAGGGGCCACGCACCAGGCGAGACAGTGGCCTCCCTGCGTGGTCGAATGTCCCTGTGGGTTGTGGAGAGCGGTCCCATCGTGAAGATGAGGGCAGAGGGACCCTGCGCTTTGGTAAGTATTCCTAAGTGACCATCCCCTCCCCTCTAGCGCGTGAAGTAGAGATGGGTCAGTCGACTTCCTCCTCAGAGGAAGAGGAGCTGTGCAAGCACCTCCTTCCCCTTCCGCTTAGGGCACAGGAGTGCCCGATGCCCAGGGTGGAACGGCGGTGGCGTGTGCTTCGCAGCGCGCTGCTGTCACACCGGGAGGGGAGCGCTGCAAGCCCTAGCACAATATTTGCACAGCCTGCACGTGGGTTCAGTTAAGTCTTGAAAGACTTTGTGGGTTATGACATTCCCTTAAATGTGCTGAGCTTTCTTTAACCTTTCATAAAACATTGTGATCTTTATGGACTGTATCATATTGTGCAGTAATGTGCTTTATTGTCCACAGAATAAGCTTTTCTTAAAGATAATTGGAAAGCTGGAAATGGCTGCTATCGGCTGATTTTTTTTTTAATACATTATTTCTGAAATGGGCCTGGTGTAATAATGACCCTATCTGTTCAAGATTTAAGATTTGTCTTGGCAGAGAAAATTGATCCATTTCACCTTTGTCTAATGGAAATTTTTATCTGGGATTATCTGTTTATGTAAATGAATGTTCCTCTGAAAAGAGAACTTGAGGGGGCTGTAAATCTCAGTGACACTTTCGTTTCATGGGGGGAAAATTGGAAGGGATTCTAGTATTTATCTGACTGAAATTGGTTATAAAAACAAAATTATCTTCATGTACCTGCTGCATCTGATGTTTCCTGGAATTTCATTACCTTTTTGAATAATGCAACGTTACGCTATACACAGGATTCTCTGTGATTAGCCCCAAAATTGTTGGGGGGATCGCCTCCTAGCATAATTATCAGGAAAAGGCGGCCTGTTTGGGGCACTGGGATTCTGATTCCGTGCCCTAATGGGTACCAATTAGCACAGCCACATTAGTCATAGTGCTCTGTGTAGAGCAGTGAAAATATACCACGAGATTTTTTCCTTGCGAGTTGGGTTTTTTGTATTTGGTTTTTGGTTTTTTCTGGTTTGGTTTTTGTTGGGGTTTTTTTTGTTTTAACTGAGGATTGAATCTAATTACAGGGAAAATGTCTTTGGCTAATCAGCTTTTGTTTACAGTCTGCAGAGCCGGGCTGTGAATGTAGCATTTAAACTAACATTTTAAACATCATCTTTAAAAGCAGTCTCACTGTTAAAGAGACAGGCTAGGGTTTCTGCCAAGTTTCCTCTTGAGATCTAGATGATGCAGAGCCGGCCAGGCTAGATCCCTGCTGGAGCAGCCGTGCTGAGACGCAGGGTTTGGCCTGTGTGTGCTAGCAGCGAACGTGGTTGCGTGACACAGCTGCTGTGAATGCCACCTCTTCTCTGGCACCTGGTGGGACTGACGAAGGATAGAGAGCAGAGTTGAGTTTTGTACTTGTTACTGTGTTATAAAAGGGGCTGTACAGTAAGATACAACTTTTTTTTATTATTTTGAAACCAAACAAGGTGAATAGTCTGTGTATTTTCACGCGAAGCAAAATCTAATCCTTGCTGTCTGTGGCAAACCAAACCAGTTGCAGTGGATAATGACACGGTCGTGTCAATTGTACGTGCCTGGAGGGAGTGCAAGAACACACATTAGACATAAAGAAAAGCCTCTAAAAATCAACCCCGTAACCTGGCTGCCCAGTGAAAGACAGGACCCTAACCATGGAGAGTTTTCCCAGGGTGATCCCAATGGGAGCTGGGCCAAAGGCTCTATTGAAGAGGGGATTTGCCCTCTGCTCTTAGAACTCATATCTGTAATTGATGCTGTACTGAGGTGCATCCTGACTCCCTCAGTGGCCCAGCCTAGCATAGCAATTAGTGCTAAAAATAAAAAAGAGAAATATTCAAAAAGGCAAATGGCCCCTTACGCATGGCTTTCGCTCGGTGATACCTGGCACGTTCCTCTTGATTCTTTCATGTCTTAACGTTGTTTAATTTTATTTCCATAAAACTTCATGCAGCAGTGTTCCCTTCCCAAGTTCTTTACTTTTGTGACTTTCTGCTCCACATTTCAGGCAGCCATTTCAGCTGGAAATATACATTATTGCCAGCTCATTAAATCCAAAATAAATGAAGTGGAAAATTACAGAACTCCATGGATTACATTGCACCCAACTCAAAATAGAAGTGTGTGATTAAAAACAAAATGAACTGCGTTTTAAAAATGGATTAATAATTTTGGGCCCAGCTGGCAAACTATCATATCAAATGTGTTTTTGGAGTTGGACTGCTGTACACTAAATATCACTAAAGGTGCTAAGGTGGGCCTCTACAAGTGCAGGACTCCCCAGTATCCACAGAATCAAAGAATCATAGGGGTTGGAAGGGACCCCCAGAGCCCATCGAGTCCAACCCCCTGCCAAAGCAGGGTCCCTAGGACAGGTCGCACAGGTCAGCATCCAGATGGGTCTTGATGGAGAAGATAAAGGAATGCAGTACAAGAGACCCTCTTGAGAAAGGTAGCTTGCTAATGCAACAAGAAGGATGCACAGAGATCACTACAAATTCGGCCTTCTCCAGAGTGAAGGACCGAGCAAGCAGCAAGGCAGGGCTGGTCCTGGAAAATGCATCATTAGAATCACACAGCATGGGGAATTACTTCATCATGGAAACGCAAAAATCACAGTGCTGCACCTGGTGCTACTTCCCTGCACTCAAGGAGTAGGTACTCTGGTCCCAGGCATGGTAGAAAAATCGTAACAAGGCCTGGGGTGGTGATGCTCCCTATATCTGCTCACGTGCTTGGCTTTACAGGGCGGGGTGTGTGTAAAGCTAATACAGGTGCCCAGCTCAAACTTGAGGGAGGGCAGGACCTCCCTTTGCCTCCGTTAAAGCGTAAGTGTACCTCGTTCTTTGCAGAACTGGAGCATGGTTAGGCACTGAATCCTGATTTGTTTTCTTCCAGGTTAACAATACCAATGAAAAATAGCAAGAAATAAATGTCCAAGCAGAAGCCCTGGATCTTGAGAATAGTTTGGCTGACAGCACTAGCATCCTGACATTAAACACTAACATACAGGTGAATTAGCTCCTCCTTTTGGGAGAAGCAGTGTGAGAGTGGATAAATGTGTGTGCACAACAGGGTCCTTTCATCTTCTCTATTTAACTTGTTTCCCCTGGATTTGGTCCAGAGTTTAACCAAAAGGAAGCTGGGTGAGTGGTGGAACAGGTCTTTCCCATCTTCTGTGTGTGTCACTATTTAATATTGAAGAAGAAAACAGAGAGGTAGGAATGGGAAATGGGGAAAGGCAGATTGGTACTTTGCAGCAGAAATAAAACCGATGCTGGGTTTCCCTGGGACATTTCACCAGAACATCTAGGCTCTGTGAAGTGTTCCCTGCTTGGGTAAATCTCACCATTCCTTACAAGGAGCAGAAAAAGACAGTATTTTACAAAGCCTAGAATAAATTATATTAAACACTAAAGCAAAAATGAAGTTCATATAGGTAGTTTCTTTTCTTTTTGTTTGTCCTACAACAAATGTGCATCAGTGTTAAATTGCTGCTGTTAGGTCGTGCTTTGTGTGTGGGCTTGAACCAGAGGCACAGGTTTTTGACAGCACAGGGGGAGCAGTATTGCAGATTCAAAGTCTGGGTTTCCCTTGCCTCTGCATTTAGTGTGTACCTGGCTTCTGCAGCAGAGCATGGTAAGCCCCAGCTCTGTCTCTCTCGTAACCTCAAAGAGCTGTTACATGTCATGGAGAAAGGAAGGGGAAAAAAACCCTGGACCATCTGTAGATGCAGATGGGGATTTGTGGACGGTGTACAAGTTGCAGTCATCAAGTGAGCAGAGATGCCCAAAATATGTCATCCAAATTGACCAATCAGGCTGGTAAGGGGAACATTAGCCTGTTTGGATGCGTGGTCGTGCAGGCCCACCCCAGCAACTGTGCAGTCACGCAGGCAGGCAGGCCCTCCCTCAGCTCTGCTGTCCCACTGCTGCTCAGCAGCCAGACACTGGAGCTGCTTTTACCTGTCAGCTCAAAACTCCCAAGACTAGCAAGCTTCAAGCTTTTATTTGTGTTGGTTTCTTTTTAAGGGATGATGCAAGATCTTTTACAGTATTTGTATCCTGAGATGTTGCTTGATAACTGGCTGTTGTAATGGCATTAGTGCCTGGATTGTGCTTGTTTTGCTGAGTGACAGCTCTGTTTGCTTCAGTTACTTAGATTTCTTTTCTGTTATAAAAGGTGACACCCCCAACCCTGCATTTGCTGGGAAAATCAATTCTAAGGGGAAAACATACTCGTGGGGCAAGACTGCCTTAAGTTGAAAGATGAAAGCATTCCTGTACACCAGATCAGCAGAATATTCCAACCTCATTGGATGCCAGTTAATCTTTTCCTTTTCTGCTGTCACCTCAAAAGCTGCTCATCACACAGAGCCTGTTTTCTGTAGGAAGTCTTTATTTCTATTGAGTATTCCAGGTCCTGCTTCAGGAGAGGGAAGCACCTTACGCAGCTCTGCAGTGCTGGGAGGTGGTGGTTTGGCACAGCTTTCTCTCAAAAGAGGTTTGACCAGTGCTGAGTGGGCAGGTTGCTTTCCTGGGCAGATAGAAATCGGGTTAAAAGGAGAGTTAACTGCTGGAGTATGAGTTCCCTACATGAGAAGAACCTCGGTGGGGGCAGTGAGCCCAGGGATCTTTTAAATCCTGGGTGGTACTGCTGGGAACTTCCATGAGGATCAGACCTGGCTGGCAAGAGGACAGTCATTCATGCCTTAGCACCTCTGATACACTTCCAGTGGCTCGTGCTCATGTGAAAAGAGACAACCTTGGCTCACTCCTGGGATGTTCTGTGGCTGCCACCGAGTGTTAAACCTGTGGGACAGAAGGTGGGGCAGGGCTCCTAAGGAGTGTACTGTCCCAGGGTGGTGATCAGTCACTGGGCCAAAGTCTGTGTCACCTAGCAAACTACAGCCAGACCTGCTCACAGACCCCTCAGCTCTGCAGTGGGGACTCGAAATCCACTCGGATGGATTGGCTCTAGGCTCGCATCAGCAGGGTTGGGATCACAGGTTTTGAGGCAGGCCATGAAACACAGTGAGGGGTACAGCTAGCCCCATACACTGTTGGTTGCCAAGTCCCATGGAGGTTTTTAGAGTGTCTGAGTATGCAACATACTTCCTGGGGACCTCCTGACGTCAGTGAAAAGAGAAAAAAGGTGCGGAGAGGAGATCAGAAGGGCAGGAGTGGGGAGAGCAGTGCCAGTCCTTTTGCTGGTTTTCCTCAAACACTGGGCAGATGCTCACCAAACGCAGCTGTAAAGAAGAGGCAAGGGGATGTCTGGCCACAGGTTCCCTCAGAGCAGCTCATCTTCAGGTGGGGGTGCGATTCAAACATCCGTGACTGCCCCCAGAGGCCCCTTTGGAGTTTTAGGTCTCACCTAACAGCAGTCACAGCTCAGGTGCTTACGGGGCGTGCTGAGACTGTACTTAGGCATACTGCATTTGTTTGCCCAAGTATCCAAAGCCAGCTTTTATTTCGGAGAGGGCAGTGGTGGCCGTGGCAGTTCAGCCTTGCAAGCATTTTCTCCCTTTGTATTTCATGGAACTTTTTTCTTTTAAATGGGCCTGGTGTTTTGTGAGCTGTAAAGAGTCTCCAAGCCCACTTATGCGGGACTGCAGAGCAACAACCCTCCTTGTAATGCCTTTCAGGATGGCTCCATTTATATTAATTGTGCCACTAAAAATATTCCCTTTTACTTAGGGGAGCATGCTCTGCCTCGCAAATCATTCAGACAAGAACTGTATCTGCAGCAGGTTAGTACTTTTTTAAGGTGTGGATTTTTCTCTGGCAGCTTTAAAATAACCCTCACTCTCTGCTGTCTTGCAGGAGCTGTACAGAAAGCTGCTGCATGTCACTGTCTGGCTCCCATGTTTGACAGCAGAAGTGGCCGTGATGCTGCACTTAGGAACAAAACTGTGAGTGTGGCCCAGAGTCATTCAAAGCTTTATCCTGAAGTAATATGATAGTAGTGAAAAGGGAAACTTAGGTGCCACTGTGCTTCACGAAGTAGGTCATGATGACAAGCACACTGGGTTATGTTTCACAGAATCACAAGGTTGGAAAAGCCCTTTAAGATCATCAAGTCCAACCATTCCCATCCTAAGCTAAACCATATTCCTGAGCACTTCATCTACCCTTTTTTAAACACATCCAGGGAGGGTAACTCAACTACCTCCCTGGGCAGCCTGTTCCACAGCCCCACAACTCTTTCAGTTTGTGTTACTATCTGTTCACTAAGAACACTGAAAATGCAAGGGCCACGACCGAAACGTGTATGAGGGTCGTCAGGCAGCTTTTGCCTCAGCTTAGGGAGTGTTTTGTGTGTCAGACATCAGGGGCTGACTGCCGTGGGAGGTGCCGGCTGGCTCAGTGTCACTCCTGATTGCCCAGCCTCCCAGTGGGGAAACAGAGGCAGGGCGGTGAGGGGCTGATGGAGGGTGTGCGGTGGGAGCCGGTGGCAGAGCCACACTCGACCCCTGGAGCTGCCAGTTCACAGCAGCAGCTTTTTGCTTTCCCGGAGGCTTTTCTGCCTCCACAGGGCCTGCGATTCCCAAAGAGGCGGTGCACAGCCACCAAGCTGTCTGCCTGGCCGGCTCAGATGGCAAGTCAACCACCCAGCTGTGGTTTGGCCCCGCTGCCTGTTCCTCGCCCGCTGACTCGGAGCGGAGGTTCTTCCTCCCAACCTTGCTCTGATTAAAGCTCCCTGCAGCCGGCATGTGCCTTCACCGCTCCCCCGACCTTTGGCTTTGGGCCCTGTTCTGCATTCAGCCAAAGCCTGTCCAGCAGCGCTGACGCCAACAGGCTGCATCAGCTTTGGGGTTGCTCTCCCCTCCCACTCTTTTCTCCTTCTTTGCTACTTACTCCACCTTCCCTGACTCTGCGCTTTCCCCCTACCTCCTCCGAATCCCTCCTCCTCTTCCTCCCCCACCNAAGTCTTAGGTTCTTCCCGCTTGTAATTTGTCGCTAATCAGCTGTCAGTGCTGGAGCAATGATGAGAGGTTCATCTCTTGCTGAGGGTAATGGCCTTAAAAGTCACAGAGTCAATGTCAATGGGATCGCTCCAATTCAATCAGAGACCTGAATGAGAAATGGCCCCCGCTGACATTAGCACTCATTTTGAGCCCAAGCATCTGGGCCCTAGTAAATAACCATCAGTGGGTGGGTCCGGGGGACAGGTCATTAGCCCCACGAAAAATAAATATCGTTTCCCTTGATGGCTGCGAGTAATTTAGCTTAGACGAGGAAATTTCACCCTAGATTAAGTATGATGAGCCAATATCAGTCAGAGGAGGCCAAACAGTGAGAGCTTGATGAGATAGAGGGAAATTTATATGCAGCTGGCTGAATGCAAGATGAGTTTAAAGAAATGATGTTCTCCTCTACTCTTTAGCCATGTGTGATTCCAGGCACTGTGCTTCCTGCGACTGCCACTCCCTCCCCACACTCCCCCAGCCCCTAGGCACGTATCTGTGCACTGCACGGCCCCGAGCACGAGGGTGCACTGCCATCCCCATCCCCTCCACCAACACCAGCTGCTGCCTTCACACCACCGGCTCTCGTGTGACAGCTCTCCCGTGCGAGGGCTCACAGTCAGAGTGGTGGCAGCAGGTTCAGGAGGGGCACTTGCCATGTCCATGGGCTTGCACATAAGTCACAGCCGTGGCCGGCCCTGCTTAGCCAAAAACAGCAAGGGGGCTTAATTGCTCTGGAGATCCTCAGGGCCTGTCGCCTGCTCCCTTCCTCTTACACAAGTAACATAATAAGCCTCCCCCTGTATGTTTGCTCTGCATACTATTTCTTTCCCCAGATACTTATTTAACCCATCCATGTAGCACTCAATATGCTGGATGGCTATTAATTCCACCCCCCAGCCCCTCTGTATTGGGAGCACACATTGGGAATCATGTTTTATGTTGGCTGGAAGCAATAAGCAGGCAGCTTCTCGCTCCCTCGCTGGCCTAGCTTTGTATCCTAAAGCTGTGGCTGGGGCCTGTGCCCTAGTTGTGCTCGGAATACAAATCAGACACCCTCTAGTAACCAGTTCAGCTCTGCTCCTTGTCAGGTCTTTCAGACAGACCGCATTGGTGACTGGGAGGGGAGCCCAGGATGAGCCCAATGAGCTGGGATGCCAGAGGAGAACTGCAGTGGGCCAAGAGCAGGTGGAAACCACGTGAAGTCAGTTATTTTAGCCTTGTTGTGAAGGAGGGAACTGCCAGTGGAAGGAAGCGAGAGGCCTTGCTACAGCTAGTACATGCTCTGCCTGTCTCTTAGGCCAGTGTCTTGCTGTTAGAGCTCATTAACTGTGCTAAGGAGTCAGAATGGTTGATAGGAGAGCCCGGTGGCTTTGTCCTTTATTTCTACCTACTCAGTGCATTCCCTTGTGCCTGAATATTCATCTTGCTTTGCTTACATTCTCTGTTGCCCCAGTAAATTAAACTACCAAAGACCAAGCGGTTAGCAGGCCTGACTGAATGAAGAAACCAAGGGAGGTAATCTGCTGGGAATGCAGTTGCTCTTTTACAGGACCTGCCCATTAGAACCTAGCCATTCTATCCACCAGCTTACCCATTTGCACACCATTATGCCATACCTCTATGAACCTGTTCTGCCACTGGGCTCCAGTTCACCACAAGCAGCTTCTAGTGGGTTGCTCAGTAATCAGCAGCAGATGTGTATCACTTATGGCACTTACATTTTTTTAAGAAACAGCACTAATGGTTCATGTATGTCAGCCTTTTCTTCTTATGCACAACTGAGCAAAATCAAAAATACCCTTCTAAATGTTCTGCCCTCCCTTGCAAAATTGCTACTGAAAGCTGTTGTGCTACCCAAACTATGCAGGGCAAGAGCCTGAAGAGCCAGAACACCTACATTAGGCACTTTCGTGTTTCCCCTGGCTTCATAGTATCAGATCAGCCTCTCAGAAGCATTCCTTCTCCAAAGTAAACCCTGTGTGGGTACGGTCAGTGTAATTACAATGATTTCTTCAAAACCAAGGTCTGGCCAGGACAGAGAGTCTGAGCCCAAGAGAAGAGTGAAAGGCAAAGCAGACAGTACAGGCACAGCGCACACAGAGGCACCCCATGTCCAGCCCCCCCGCTGCTGAATGGCCCTTGGATTCCATCTGCAGTGAGCACCCAGGAGCTGTGGCAAGCACAGCCACCTTATGGGGCTGCCAAGTCCCTCGCGATCAGCTGCTTGCTCAGCTTTCCTGTGGAACTGCAGCGCTCAGCAGGAGCTGACAGCATCTCTCGCTTTGGAGTGTGTTCCCCTCCTGAGCTCACCTCTCCCCGTGACTTCCAGCATCGCAGGCTAGGCTTTCCTAGGCACCTGAAGGCTTCCTTGCAGTTTGCAGGGGGTCGGGAGGCTGGTTCCCCTCCTCTGGGATAACCATGAGAGAGTGCTTATGCACTTCCTGACCTCCAAGTTAGAGGTGGGGTTGTTCTTCGTCCCCCCGGGTCGCTCTTATGGAGCGGTTTTGGGGCTGTTCAGATGGGCTCATGGTCTTGTTAGGGCCGGCACAGAGTCATGGTCTGACTGGTGGGAGGGGTCTCCCTCTGACTCACAGGAGCTTCTGTGGGGAGCCATTGAAATGGGACTGGTTTGTTAGCTAATTCCATGTTTTACAACATGTTACTTTTTGATAAAAAAAAATGTACCAAGTATTTTGTCCTGGAAAATGTTCTGAGATCATGGCTTTTTATCCCTAATCAAAGTAAAAAGCTTTTCATTGATCTGTTTATCTATCTGGCTATTTATAGATTATTTTTTTAAGTATTGGAAATATCAGGCATGAAAGTTCTGAATTTTCACTTGTTCTGGTTCTTTCCTGGTGATATGATACTGTTTGCTGAAGGAGCCTCACAGTGGAGGGAGTGAAGCCAACTTTTTTCACGGAGGTGAAGCAATATAGCCAAGAAATAAACATGGTGACTGACCTGCGACCTGTTTTTAAAGGTGAGGGAATCTTTGTATCCTTGTATGAACAAATGCTGCTGACAGGTCTGCCCCAGCACACAGAGGATGTGGTTTTAACACACAGAGGTGTTTGGTGATGAAGGGAACCCGAACCTCTTGTCCCTCTGATGCTTGTTTTGCCCCTGACTCCTGAACTTGTCCAGGTCTTTGTGTAGCAGAGCTGCAGTTGCTGTCAGTTGCTATCAGTTCTGTTGCTATCACAGTAAAAAAGAAAAAAGCAGTAGTTCATACAGTATAGTTTTTCCCCTCTCTCCTCCCTGTTCTGAAAAAAATCAGTTGGCAGGACTTCTTGGGCCAGAGCATAGATCCCTTTGGACAGTGACGGTCTGACAACAACTGTAGCTGAGAGTCGGTGCCTGGGGTGGGTAGTGGTTATGTGGTCTGCCCTGCAGACAGGAGCAGAGTGGTACACCCAGAGAGATGTGTCTGCTGGCTGTTAGCCAGGCCAGAATTGTAGGGTTTGCACAGTAGTATGCATAGAGCAGAATTTGGAGTTCCTTCCTGCGTTACCCTGTAACAAATGGACTTTTCCTTATTACTGCCTTTTGCTGGGGTGTTTCAGTCTTAAATATGTGGGGTTGTTTGGTTGGGGTTTTTTCCTTTCTCCTTGTGCTTTAAGCTACAGCATGCCCTGCTGGGCAGTGTGGGCTAAATGCTGGCCTGCCATAAGCAGGTGTAAAGTTAGCAGAGTTATAGCCACTTCCACTAACCCTGACTCTGGCCCCGGGCCTGCCCTGCTGCCTTGCCAAAGCACAAATTGCCACTCCTGTTATTCTTCCCTTTTCCCTGGCCTGCGATCATCTCCATGATGCAGTGTCTGTCTCTTGATCTCTTGTGTTGTTGCACAAGCAAATTGATGAGCAAACCATTGACAAAGTCCTGATGGTAGAGGGGGTGATGATGAATTTGGGGCCATTATAGCAGGTATTGTGTGCGTTATACCAGCTGACATGGAACTTCCCTTCTAATGCCAGTTGCCTTCCATCATCTGGTAAACGGATTGGATGCAGGCTTCTCCCAATTAAAGCCAGTGAGGTCATATACTTCCTAATTACAGGCTAGCCCATTGTGTCTAAATGTGACAGACATGTGCTTGGAAAATTGCTTTTAATGCCTAAATAAACATGATGAACTAAATGGCAGATTTGACTAGTAATTGAAAGCACTCAGCCTCTTGAAATTCACACTGACTTCCTGACAGCTACTTGTACTGCTGGCCACCCCCGGACGGGGCTGCTTTGTCCTTGGCATAGCAGGGCTATTATGCCCTGTGTGGGCCCTCACCCTTTCCCTTTCTCTGGGACCTTAGTGTTTTACAAACATAGGCAGCGGGATCGCACAATGGAGAGCAACACAGCCCTCCTGGAGAAGGAGGAAAGGACTGTGGGAGGAGAGACAGGCCGAGTTTACACCACCAGCAGCAGGAACGAGCAAGCAAGCAGGTCTGAGACAGTGCAAATACAGCAGTACAGCACAGGATGGTTAAAGAGAGAAACTGAGTATTCCTAAGAAATCACGAGTGACGGCCATTGGCACCCATCCTGGGAGGATGTCTCCAGTGAGCAAACCGCTCCCAGGGAGAAACCCAGCCTGTTTCTGGACAGGCAAAGCCAGTCACTCTTAATTCAGACCACAAGCATAACCTTGCCCTCCTATGCTAAAACTCTGAAGAAGGGAGGGTAAGATCTGCATAGATATTCTGGAAAACAATCTTTTGGGGGTATATATATGTTAAATAACACACGCTTAATGCTGGACCAAAGGCAGTTTAAGTGTTGTGTTTTATCTGACACCGAAGGCAGAAAGCTCCCTCTCCCAGGCAGCTTGCTATTGCTTGCATATGTATTAGTTTCCACTGGTAGTATTCCCTGTGGGATTATCTAAACTGGCTAAAGCCTCTCTTGCTGTTTCCCTGTGTTTTATAATGGTTGGCAATATTCAGTGCTCACTAGCAGTCACAAATGCCTGCTGTGCCTGGCTGTGCTCTGCTTCAGCTCCATTCGCTCCCTAGGGCTAAGCCTGTGTCTGAAGGTTTGAATCTGAGCAAGGCAACTGGGATTATCTGTGAAAATCAATAACCATTGTCCAGAAGAGACGATGCCATTGCAGAATGAACAGGGAGAAGCTGTGACCATAGCCACAACTTGTTCTCCAGCTCTTCCATTCTCAGGTCATGATTCAGCCAGCTGCTTAGGTGCATGCCCGACTTTAGTGTGATGCTGTCCTGCTCGATGATGTGCTCTGCTAACATACAACCTGAATTCTTTGGACTGGTTTAGATTTACACCCTGCAAAGCCCTGAAGCTTTAACTTCAGGAAAGCATGAGGTCCTGTTGGGTCCCCCCAAAGTCCTTCCTGGCTCCCAGACACATCAAGTGGTCTGCCCAGGTACGTGTTGGAAGTGGAGCTGAAGGTGCATTTGTCTCCTGCCCTGTTTTTCCAACAACATCTCTCACTCAGCATGCAGATGCCACCAGTGACCTCAACAGAATCACACTGGTACCTTTTCTTTAACCTGGGCAGAAGGATTTCATCACAGCAGGATGGGGGAATAGTTTTGGGGTTTTAAAGTGAGGAGTAGCTGAAAGCCAAGGGGCTTTCTCAGGTTAAAGCACCATTAAAAAAACAATAAAGGAATGACTTTTTATCTTTCAGTGCTAAGATCAGAAGAGGCTTGGGTCAGGAGAGCAGGTACTGACTATGACTTGTGTCTCAGTGTCCAATTGTCACGTGAGCCTTCAGTGTTGTACCCTGTTTTATGGTTGCACATATTTGCTGCCCTTAAAAGAATGTATAATCTAATCAAGCTTTCAGTTGCTCAAGAGTAAGCAGCCTTCCCATCAAGAGCAGGGAGGTGACGCTTTTAAATCAGTGGAGTTGGTGATGGGCATGGTGAAATGTGTGGTGATGTGAAGCCTGGGTGCCAGGCTGGCGCAGGCAGAGAATAGCATTTAGTCTGTTTGAAATGCTGCAGTGAGGAAGTGCCTGGCAGAGCCTGGCTTAGCATGCCCTGGCATCATGGGCACAGCCTAAGTATGTGCATAACTTTAAGATTGCAGGCAGCGCTCTTCAAACCGGTGCTCGAGGTGATCTGCCAGCACGAGCACCCAGCTGGACTGAGACTTATCTTGGCAGGTATTTTCCTGTAGAACAGATCAGCATATCTGCCTCGTGCTTCATTGCCTGAATCCTTTAATGCTGCCTGAGCAGAGTGCTGTCTTCCTGCCCCACTGTAGGGATGAGCTTTCTGACGCAGGGCCAAAACGATTCCCTTTGCAAGCTGTATTTTATCCTTTGAACTGATGGGTGTCAAACTTATGATGGTGTCAAGACAGCTGTGAAATACTTGGGGCTTGCAGTAATATATTGTGCCCTGTTGTTTTATGTTGATAGCACGCTGGCACAATTTACGTCAGCTATTCCGCCTTACCTTGAACTGTAAGGTACAGCAGCTGTTTATTGGATATTTACAGCACTCTCAGTATTTAGGCTATGCTTTTGACAAGCACACACATATTTCATGGTGCTCTGCATCCGATGTACCAGTCGCAAGAGCTGATGACGAGATGCTTGGCAAGAAACAGGCAGCTTGAGGGAGGTGCAGAAGTTGAAGGGGTCAACTTCAGATGTGGCATAAATTGCTGTGGAAGTAAAATGTTTGTTCTCTCCCACCAGCCACCTATTTTCATGGTGTTTGCAGGGGCTTAACTGTCTCAAAGAGCTCAGTGCTCTTTCAGATTTGGTTAAAGTAGATGAATATGCACAAAAGTCACCCAAGAAGTGGATGGTGTACAGTGAGGGTTTTGTTGTTTTCATTTTCCCATGGAAAACTGGGTTAAAAGTTAAAAATGTGAATAAAATATGGAGGCATTCATAGCAAAGCTAGGTGGGAGCTGTTGTTGAATCTGAGCTGTTGTTGAATGCATTGCTGAATCCGAGCCTTAGATCAGGTGTGCTGAAGCATGAAATGAAGGCTTTATTACCCCAAGATGTGTGCTACGTATTGGCATGGGAGAAGAGCTGTTTGTTGCAACTCTGCAGAGGATTTCTGTCCTTTGCAAATGATGTGACTTCAACACTGTTTCTTTGGCACAACTGTAGGATATTAGAGGAAAAGGCAGGTCGTGCCAGTAAGGGCTTCATTCCTAGGGTGTAGATTTAATAGCATCAACCAATTCATTTTAAATGACCTGGCTGCTGCAGGCACGGGGCTTTCTGGGAGATGAGGAATGCTCAGGCAGCCAAAAGAACAGCTTTGATCTCTCTCTCTCTCTCTCTAACTTTTTGTACAGCTAGGTGAGTGCCATACAAATGCAGGATGCTCCTGTCTACAGTGGGTGGATTTGTCCTAGCAGGATTCAGAGTAAGATTTCCCTGAGGACATTGGAGGGAAGTCTCCTGCTGTGCTGCAGGCTCCTTGTGTGAGCTTTGGTTAGTTGCTTTGGTCAAAATTCTCAGATGTGTTTGCACATTGACTTGCAAGCAATTTTCTGTGGGATATAGAGGCTGCAGTGTCTTTCACAGTCTGGGTCCCTCTCCCTTTGCCTTCACCAGTGCTGTTTTCCCAGCTGTATTTGAAATGTGCCCGTGCAAACCAGCTCCTGCCTGTGAGGATTGTGCCTTCCACCCTCATCAGGGTGTCGTGCCGATAAACACAGGGAAGATTGCAAAGCGCTTGCTTGATAATAGGAGCCATATAACTACCTGACATGGGTAAGCTGCTCTTCTGTGCGTGTGTCTGGTAAGGAGAAGTGTTATTTATCCTTGCAGAATCCTCTGAGAATCGAGAGCTCCCTCTGGACTTCACCTGATGCCTTTAGGCTGATTACTGGCAGCCCTGCAGTGGTCCTCTGCCTTATTCCCACACATTATAACCCACCCATTGGCTCTTTTCCTCACCAGAATTCATTTACAGTGGCCACCACCACCTCCTCTGCTGCATCGTGCATAGGAGCCTTCCTTCGATCTCTGCAGCGCCCTGCTGCACAAAGGCAAGTTTATGGCTGGAATTTGCTGTTTCTTTTCTGTCCAGATGGTCGCTCTGAGCCCCACTTGACCTCTCAAGTACAGGATCTGGACTCAAAAGCAGGAATTAGCAGGCTTCATCTTCTCCTTCGCAACAAACTGTGAAGAGCTTCAGCAGGAGGTTGGCTTCAGGGAGAGGCAATGTATCGGAACACATTGCAAAAGACACTTTGTGCAAGAAAGCAGGGGTAAGTAAATGAATTATGGTTTTTCTGCCTGTAGCTGGGACTTGCTTTCCAGCGAGGTTGGAGGGCCTGAAGACCCCTGTTGAAACAGAGAACTCCCTTTGGTGTCTCACACAAATGTTTTCATTCACAGGGGTCCCTTTCTCCTCGAGTGGGCGAGCTGGCACCCTTCAGGCCTTCTCACTCTGCCCTTTGGAGTCTGTCCCTGAGAGCCCCTTACCTGGGGGAGGAGGAACAGTGAATACCACTTGTTGTGACTCGGTTGTTGACACCATCAGCGAACGGTGCTGATGGACACGGTGGTGATGAATCGCTGAAGGAAAAGGTAAGCTCTTGCACCTCCAGACTAAAGGACAGAAGCAGGCAGCTGCAGTTCTGGCAGTAAAGATGAAACTCGGCCTGTGTTTAACAACAGACACTGTGCAGGGAGTTGAAGCGACTTGTCTGTAAATTCTTGCAGCACTGTATGACTTGGAGAACAGACTCCATGGCTTGGAGCATGCCCACACACAGCCAGATAACAGCCACCATTGACATCACTGTCCAGCGCAGGGCCACCAAGAGGAATGGAGTGGCACCCCTTCCTTCTTAGGAGAGGCTGAGGGAGCTGGGCCTCTTTAGCCTGGAGAAGAGGAGACTGAGGGGTGACCTTATTAATGTATAATTTAATGTGAGATTTAGTCTGGGTGATCCTGCTCTGGCAGGGGGGTTGGACTAGGAGATCTTTCGAGGTCCCTTCTAACTCCTAATGTTCTGTGACTTCTGTACTGCTGTCCTTTTGGGTTGGTTTTTGTTTGTTCACTGTGGGTTTGTTGGGGTTTTTTTTTTAGTTTTGGTTTAAGGGTTTTTTTTTGTGTAAAGGTAGCAACTTAAAAAGATTATCTCCTGGGCTTGTTATTAAAGTAGTCTTTAGGGTCACCATTATATATTTCAGCCCTGGTTCTGTGCTGGTGGAAGCAGTTGGGAGTCAGTTTCTGTTTGCTTTGTTTGTTTGTTTATCTTTTATGTTTAGTTTTGGATCCTGCAGTATCTGCCTTTCCTCCTCTGGCTTGATAATAGAGTTAAAACAACTGTTCAGCTCAGCAAATCCTGTTCAGCTCAAAGTTTTGATATTAATGGGTCAGAGCCTGCTGTCTGTTTTAGGGCATGTAGTTCCAGTGGACACCTAGTGGCTTGTCCCAGGAAAGGCTTCTGATAGGTGTGGGTGTAAGCCCTGAGTTGGACCATTTTGCCTCTAAACCTCCAGGCTGGATTCCGGAGTCAGATACAAACTTTTTACTGAAGCCACACCTGCCACTGGCCCGGGCAGAGGCCCTGCCTGAGCAGGAGCTGTGTGCAAGGGGAGGCTTTCTGCACTCGGCCCCCCCACCAGCAGCTCTCCCAAGATGCAGGTGATCAGACAGAGCAGCCAGCCACCAGCGCAGAGAGCAGGGTGCTGCAGGAGTCAGAAGGTTTCAGATCAGACATCCTGACATTGAAGGAGTCACTGTCGGCAAGATGTGCGGTAGTGCTGTGTGTGCAGGGGGGGCTGTAGGAAGAGATTGCCTGTCTCCTGAATCACCATCCAATGCAACAGCCAGATCATCCTGTTTGTGAAATGATGGCATTTTAATCAATTGGAAAAAGCAGCTTGAGCTGGCAAAGTTCCTCTTCTTTCTCCCCCTTTTTTTCTCCCCTTTCCAACACTCATTCAATACAGCTAAGCTGTGGCCAGGAAGATTTTGCAGAGAGCAGCTCCAACAATATTCTCTCCAGAACTGAGACACCCTCCACTCCTTATTTCTGCCAGCAGCAAAATTTTGGGAGTGATTTATAAAGTCCCAGGCCTGGGGGCTTTGTAATGGAAATGCTGACAGACCCTTAACTGTAGCATTGTGAAATGCAATGCTGTAATACAATGAATAATATTCATGAATCTGCCATAATGCTGGATATTATCACTCATTACCACTGTAAGAAAGGGGTGATTAAACTAATAGTTACTGAGAGACATTTCTGGTGACAGGAGGCAATGATTAGAATGAACTGACTTCAATATACATTTAGAACTGGGAATAATGGGATGTGGCAGGAAGCCAATAAGAGAACATGGCCCACAGCTCTGATCAATGAATTACTTTTTTCCGCTTTACAGCAGTACATGGTGTTTAATGAAAAATCAATAGCCCCCTGTAATTCAAAACTGTAATCAATCGTTTGACCTGAAGCTTTCCCTTTTTTTCTTTTCTTCCTTTCCCAGCCTCTCCTGCCAGGGAAGGTGTCTTTGGCCGATGACACAGCTCAGTTGCAAGGCACAGTACTTCACAAGGCTCGCAGAGGGAACCTGAGGCAGGTCTGCTGCAGTTTATACCAGCTGCAACATGTATATTTTCATGGGCAATCTGGGATGGACTCACTCCGATGTTGCTGCAGCCTTGCCATCCCTCTGCCACGGGTAAGAGCAGAAGGGGAGACCAGAACTCTTTGCTCCTGCTTTACTCTCCTCACTAGCCACAAGGAGTTTTATGGCCACCAGTCCCATTTTGATCTGAATGAAGGCATCTGTGGCCAGAGGCCAGTTGAGAATGGCTGGTCCCTTTCCTTGGGCTCCAGCCACTTGTGCAACCCAGAGTCAAGAAATGCTCTTGCTGCCCCACACTGCTGCATTCCCTGCCTGTTTGAGACAGCCCGTGCCTGCCCCTGCCCTTCACCACAGCTGGTGAGAAGGGCTCCCTAGGGAGTAAAGCAGGAGCTCTGTTGGGATATCCCTGAGGTCCTTTCAGAACTGCAGGTGATGGCTGATAGGTGTTCAGCGGTGCTGCAAGCGCTGTGCTGTTTCTCAAAGGGAAGGTCTTCCCACCAGGAAACTATGCAGACCATTAGTGCCTGTTGACTTACGAAGAACAAGACAGAGCTTTGGGTGTTGGACCAGGATCTGTTTTGTATTACAGGGAGACCTTTTCTACCTGAGCTTTGCTGTGAAGCTGCAGAGATGTTGCTGGTAATACTGTTTCTCCAGGGTCTTGCTGGGCTAAACCAATAGCTGGTGTGATATTGTGCAGTTCCCTCAGATCTGCAGCAGGGAGAACAGGGAGGAAAGAAGCTTGGCCTGTCTCAGCAGCACCTTGTTAAAGCAGCTAGCAAAGCTCCTGTGCAGCATATCCATCCCAAGGGGAGCTCACTTGTATGGACCAAGGATAAAATCCAACTCTCAGCAAGTAGGGAGGACAGAGTTTGGAAAGCCAACATTTTATTCAAGAGCTGCTTGAATAGGTTTTTTTCCCTTTTTTTCCCCTTTTTTGCTGTGTGTGAGTGTCTTTCCTCTCCTTCAGTATCTTCTTGCTCTGGTCTTGTCACCAACTACCAGAATCAAACATCATCCCTGAGGGAAGAAAATGCAGCATCAACAATGGCAGAGACCTGCCAACTGCCAAATTGTTTCTAGCAGCCTGTTCCTGACTGTTTTTACTCAGGCTCCTTCTAAACAATTCACTGACAAAATGTCACCCTTCTCCATTCCAGGTCTGCTTGTAAATGTGAAGGATTTTGCTCACAGCCTGAGCTCTAAGGTAGTGTATCAGTATATTGGGTTGGGTCCCTCTTTAGCCACTGGCTAAGCAGTTTTCTTCCTTGTTGTATTACAAAGCTAAATGGGTGAAGCTAAAACTTAGAGCATCTCTGTGGTTCCTCACTCCCCACACCCACCCCTACCCCCCTGCTATTTGTTGTAGTGCATGAGGAGAAGAGAGCAAGCATGTCTCTTGGGTTTGACGGCTCCCTTCTGCTCCACCGTCTTCATGGCTGCTGCTTTGCCTGTTAGCTGACTGGCTGATTTCCTGGCACGCAGACAGCGCCGGTCCCTTGGCGGGATGCTGAGCACACGCAGCATTGCCAGGCAACACTTTGCCATGGACTGTGTGTGCCACAGCTCTTGTTTGGTGTCGTGTGCTGCAGCCTTGTGATTCTTCTTTCCGTCCGGCAAAAGTGTGTGTGCCTCGGGATGTGGGAGTGGATGGGTAGAAAGGTGGCCTCAGTGGGCTGGGGGAATCCTGGGGTGGGAGGGAGGGCTTTCCTTAGGGATTTAGTCAGAAAAGCACCTGTGTTTTGGTCTGTTTCAGAGCTTTGGGTGGCAGCCAGACTGTGAGAGATGATTCCGTGAGGCCTGTGCGCTTCACTCACGAGAGCCTCGGTCGCTCCCCTGCCCAGCGGCACGCTGGGCTGGCATCTGTCATTGCGCTCCTCGAGCCTCTGTGGGACACAGCAGGTACGGCCCGGGGCAGCCAGCTTCCAGTGAAAGCCAGGTGCTTCTCCCTCCACCTTTCAGCAGTGCCCTACCTGAAATGACTGGCATTCCCTGCAAGCACCGGGCTGACCTCTGTCTTGTTTTGTACTTATAGGCTGCTCTTCAGAGGCATTGTTCCGGGGGGAAGGGGTTTGTTGGAAGGTGGGGAGAATTGAGGTGGTTCTTGCAGGACTGCACAACAAATAAGCTGCACTAGGGAAACCAGAAGATCTACTTTGTTGCCTATTTACCAGCAGCCTATGCATTTGTTAATCGTTATGTTCTCATACAAACATACATCCCATCCTGTAACGGCTTGTTTGGTGTTAGACCCTGCTCTCCACTTAAATACATTTTCATAGAGGACCTGGGCTCAGGACTAGAGGGTGCCTTAAGTAAATCTGCAGATGACACTTAATTGGGAGGAGCTGTTGATTCTGTTGATGGTGAAGATGCCTTACAGAGAGACCTGGACAGATCGGAGAGCTGGGCAGTTCAGCAAGGGCAAGTGCTGGATTCTGCCCCTGGGAAGGGGTGGCCCTGGCTGCACATCCAGCCCAAGGGATCAGGTGCTGGAGTCTGGATGTGCTGAGAGGGGTTTAGGGGTCTTGGTTACCCATGAGCTGGCAGTGTGCCCAGGCAGCCAGGAGGGCCAACCGCATTCTGGGGTACATCCAGCCCAGCACAGCCAGTCCAGGGAGGGACTGTCCCCCTCTGCCCTGCACTGGGGCAGCCTCACCACGAGTCCTGGGGGCAGGTTTGGGCGCCACAGGACAAGAGGGACACAAAACTATTGAAGAGTGTCCAGAGGAGGGCAGTGAGGATGGGGAAGGTCTGGAGGGGAAGGCTCCTGAGGAGAGGCTGAAAGCCCTGGGGTTGTCCAGCCTGGAGAAGAGGAGGCTGAGGGGAGACCTCATGGTGGTCTCCTCCACTCAGATTTCACCCAGCAATAATATGTTCTGGGGTAGGTGAACCGCCGTAATTTTGGGGTTCTTCCTGAACCTGTTCCCAAGTTGAGAGAGAGAATTAAATGCAGCACTCAACACGTGTGCACTAGTTTTACATGTCCTGTTTGGCTCTGAAGACTCACTTAGGGATTTTATTCCTTTCCAGTTCCAGGAGCCTGAGTAGTGACTCTGCTCTGCTGCTAAGGGCACAAGCCAAGTGGTTTGTGCTCTGGCTCCTTGTCTGTCCCGTAGCTCCCCGAACTTCACTGCCCTTTAGTCTGACAGAGAACTGGAAAAGGGCTTTGGGATTTGGTTTCAGGAGGGATGATCCCTTAAACAGGAGGAAAATGGAGTGAAACCATCTTTCCTTAAGAGCTGCTCCCTGCTGCCACAGGCGAGCCTGCTGCTGGAGCCATGGGTACCAGGTACCACCTCACATACTGCAGGGAAGCAGTAGTGCTGCTGGTAACCACGCTGTGAATCGGGGAGGTGCTGGAACTCTCAATCTGGATGTTGTGAACCTCATCCCACTGATGGAGCGAGTGGGTTTGCAGTAGCAAATCGCTGTAATGGCAGCTTGTCAGGCGGCTGCTGGAGCAACGAGAAGCTCTCAAGCTGTGGTAAATACACTCTGTGTTGCAGTTATGTAACAGACCGTGTCCTACCCCAAGCTCGGTCGCTGAGCAGAAAGGGCCAGCTCCTCCAACAGTGTCAGTCGGGTAGTGCAGCAGCCCCGGCCGGGCGTGGGCTCACCCTGGGATGGGTCTCTGAAGCCCTGCTATCCATCTCATCATCTAGTCTCACGCCATTCAGACACGAACCTGTATTTTTACCTTCTGCTGCATGACTTAATTGATTTCTAGCTTTTCCTTTTTCTGGTTTTTTTTGGTAAATACTATTTGTTAATTCACATTGTGCGTTTGGCCGACCAATTATATGCATGGCCATATTGTGTGACTGCAGCAGTCTGGTGCAGTGCAAGGAACGCCACATCATGTGAGACGCTCCCTCTCTGCGAGTAACCTAGTTGCTGTGGTAAATGAATACATGAATACAGTACATCCAGGGGAGATTAAACGTATTGACCGGTGCCTCTAGTAACCACACAAATGTCATTGTTTTTTAATTCCACCCCCCCACCCTTTCTTGTCTTCCCGACACATTTTGGTCCCCTTTTCGCTTCTCCCCTTTTCCCTTAAGTAGAGATGACACAGATCAATACCTTTGATGGAAAGTAATAATCAGGCCTATTAAGTGACAAAGGTTTACTCTGTAACAGCTGTGCTGGCGGGAGAGGAGAGCTTGTCTGACTAATGAATCATGAAACAATCAGGCAGTAGCCATTTGTGTTTAGATCTGTAAATATGGTGTGGTTCAAGTGCCAGACCATCTCCAGCACTCCAGCTGGGGGCACAGATGGTCCACATTCAGAACAGCGCAAGTGTAAAGAAAAGCTTCCCCCCCTTCCCCCTCTCCTCCTCTGTCCCATACTGCCCCTCTCAAAGGAGCAGAGCAGCTAGCTTGGGGATAAACTTGTGGGCAGGGGTCTAACACTGGCCTTTCAGACTGAGTTGCTCCTGGTGAAATGCGTGCTTCCTTGTCCAGGGGGCAAAGCCAGGAAAACCCCTAAATCCTGTGTGTGGTGTAAGTCCCATGGTTTTGACTCAAAATTAGGGTTTGTTCCTTGCTTTCTGCTCCTCAGCTTTCTTCTCTGTGCTCGGCTGACAGCTTGCTTTCTGGAAGGCAGGAGGATGTTGCTGGCTCCCAGAGGGCACCGGAGTGGCACATCAGGAGCCGAGAGCCATGGCCTGGTGAGAGAGGGAGACCAATAGCATGGTCAGGAGGTTCAAGCTGTGTCCCTGCTCAGCCTTCAGCTGAGGGTGCTGCCCCTGGAAAGGGATGTGGCTGCAGCTTTTCCCTCCCAAGCAGCCAGGCATCCCAGCTTGTGCTGAAGATGCTTCTGGGATTTTTTATGTGGGGGAGGCTGTTTTTTGGTGTTTTTTTTCCCTAAGGGCTGGTGCCATGATAATGAATATGTGTTGGGTGCTTTCTGACCTGCCAGGAAACAGCAAATCGAGTATCCCTCTTCCTGCAAACTAGAAGTTGTTAAATTTTGACAAGTTTCACCCCTTCAAAAATGGACTTCAGTGCAACAAACTAGTGACATCTGGTTCTCTGCTGTCTTTTACACTGATGGAACTCCAGGCAATCCAAACAATGGGAGAAGATACGATAGAGAAATCATAACAATCTCAGGCCACAAAGATCTCCCTTTAATCAGTGCGTGCCATCGGGTTCTTAATTGCTCATTGCAGGTAACCTCACTACGGTGGAACACTTTCACTGTGTGCATATGTGTGTCTGTGTCTGTGCGTGTGTGTGTGTGTGCCTGCCCGTTTGTGAATGGGAGCCCAAGTTCTTTCCCTGGCAGCCCCTTGGGCCGGGCGCTTTGGAGCTCTGCCTCCGGTGGGCTCAGTGGAAGGGGCTGTTGCTGCAGTGGGGCAGTTGCTGTTGCAAATACACATTCTTTGGATGTGCTCTGTTTGTCTTTTGCTGCAAATGGGAGACTTAGCACAAGGTGAAACAGAGAAATAGCTGTATGTCTGGCACAGCAAAACTCACACGCTGGGCAAAGTTCAGAGGTGACAACGACAGAAGCAGGTGAGCGTGCAGCTAACCGATTGCCCGGGGGTCGTGCTCTCTGGAGCAGCAAAGCTGTGCTGCTGAGGCAACATTTGCATAAATGCAGTCTGTCTCTACCCTGCTGGAATTATAGGGTGTGCTTGGAAATGTTTTAAGGATGTTTTTCTTGTCTTTTTGTTGCCTTCTGACAGGGGTGACGGTGGTGGGATACTGCGGTCCATGGGAGGAAACAGTGTATTAGTTGCACAGTGATCTGCCCTTCAAACCTCTATGAAGAAGGCAGCACTGGCAGAAGGGAGAGTAGGACTTACCATTCCTACTTCAGTGTTTACTTATCTTAGGGTTATCAAGTTAGCTAACATCTTTGCCCGTTGATAATTTCTTTTACAGGTTGCCAGTCCCATGGCAGCTTCCTGGCTGCAGCGAACCCCTACCCCAGAGGAGACACCTCTGCAGCAGGCCTTGCTCCAGCTCCTAGGCAGTCCTGCGTGCTTTGCTCTTGTTCTGTGCCACACCTCCTGGGATTATTTCTGCTTGGACAGCAGCACGCTGCAAATGTGAGTCAGTGAAGGCATTTCACCTCATGGTAACTTATGCTCGTTTCACTCTTGCTGTGTGAATAACTTTACAGGGCACAAGCCAGCAAAGAGACACATCCCCATTTTATGGGAAAAACAGAGAGGTTTCTGTGTCTGTGTTCTAGCTGCTTCTGACTCTCTGGCAGCCTGCAAGGGCCAGAAACATATCAAGCCATGTGGTATCCAAAACCTTCTGGGTAAGTCACCCCATCAGCTGCTTGAAGGTTTGAAACATGTGCAGTGAATGGAGCAGGCTGTGGGCACTTGTCCTGTGGAGTCTGCTTTGTGCTGGGGGGGTGGTGCTCAGTGACTGGCTCTCTGCTGGCAGGCCTGAGAAGTGAAGTTGGTCTTTCCTCTTCCTTCCAAAGGGCTGGCACACAGATCTCCCCATGAGCGCCCCAGGCTGTGTGACTGACAATGTGGTGGGACCCGGTTAGCTCTGTTCCAGGCCGTAGGAAGGGCACTCTGTGGATTTAGTGATGCTACAGACCTAGCAGGCTTGTTTGAACTGCAGAAATGGCGGCACAGTGAACAGGAGTGGGTGATGGCTGCTTGGCCTGAGGTGGCTTTTCACTGCTCAGTGTCCTAGCAGAAGGTCGGGTTGGGCTCTGGTCCTCTCTCCCCCTCTCTTGGGTGAGAAGGGCTTTTTTGCTGAGGGCCAGTGCATCGCAGTACAGTCCATCCACAGAAAGTGAGTTCTGAACCCAGAAGGAAATTTCTGTTCCTCTACTGAATTGGAGTGTACAGCACTGGGAGAAATACATTAATTCAGATGACTTTTAAAAAAGAAAGCTATTTAAAGTGTAAAATGAGGCCAAAGTGAGCAAAAAGCACCAAAGAGACATATGAAGACTGCTGAACGCTAGCCACAGCACAGTCCTTCAGCTGCTGGAGGTTGCTGGGTAGCCCTCCTGATGTGCAGGAAAGGTTTGGCTCCGTGTCCAACCAGGGCTCAGCCCATGACGATTACCCTTGTGGGGCTTTTTCATGAGTGTTTAAAAGCCCCTCGGCCTTAACAACTCAGGATGACGTAGTCTGAAATAGGGATAAAGAGTAAAAGGGAAAAGGGAGCAGACTCTTTTTCTTCTTCCTTTCTTTCTTTAAGCCATTATTTTGTGTGGACAAAGGAGCAAGTTTGCCAAAACCCTAAGAAATACAGATTTTTGTGGACTTCAACAATAGTACCATTCTTTCCAAAAATCACATTATGTCCCACCTCATTTGAGCCGCTGAATGGTGATGTCATACCACAAGGTGGATGAGAGAGAGAAGCACCCAAACTCTTTCAGCTAGACCGGTGCAATCAATAAAACTCACAAAGGTGATTATTCTCTGATTTAAGACCTGCCCTTCCTTTTGCAGCGTTATTTACTCACACTCACCAAAATGCTTTGAGGAACAAAAAGGAGTTTAAAGTCACGTAAAAAAAACCCAATTCTGCAGGAAGTGGGTTTTCATCCTCGCCTTGTCCAGTAGCCCTCCTTTCCTTTCTTCCTCCTCTTTTGGGGAGGGGGGGTCATTTCTTTTTTTCCTCAGAAGCAAGGCTTAATTTTGCTTTTTGAAGGCATCTTCTTAGAAAAAGCGGCTGGGGCCGTGCACAGCTGGCTTTTGAAAATTGAGTTTCCACTGAAACTTCCCTGCTATTATCTCGACAATCTTATTATTATCAAAGCATGCAAATATTAGGTATGACAATGAATGCTCACGGCGGGGAGGAACACAGCTCGGCCGTCAGAGGGAGGGGGCCGCTAACAATCGTGCCCCCTGTTGCAAAAGCCATAATAATTTAATATTCTCATACTGGGAGTCTCCATTTCCTTTGGCCTGCGCAGAGCCGCCGAGCGCCTTGTTTCCCTTTGGCCAAATCACAAGGGCCGTTCCTTGAACATTTTGTGAGGCTTCAAATAGAGGATCCTGCTGATAATGACTTCAGGGCAGGATTTTTTTTTTAATGTTTTGGTTTTTTTTTTTCTTTAGCCTAGGAATAAATGATTTAACTATTTAACTGGATCGGGCTGCTAGCTTCTGAGCGTATTTTATTTCAAGGTTGTGTTAAACTTGTTAGTGGATCAACCCTTTTTCTTCCTTTGCCAGCCTGCTTTTCAAAACATGGGGGAGACAGATCAGCTGAATGGCATCGGCTCGGTGTATGTGAAGTGCCACATATTGTAACCAGTAACTGCCAGCCACAATCTCTGGGTATGGGTTTCATCGTCTAGGACTGTGTTTATTCTCTGCTACTGAAATTCACCAGCGTGTAGCAGGACACATTGAACATCTTGTTTTAGACAAATAACTTGGCGCGTTGGTCTAGTAGGTGATTTTAATGGATGTTCTCTCTTCTTTGCATAAATCTGCCAGCTCACACAGAAGCTGGGCATCAGGACTCACGTCTTCCTGGAGGACTTGCCCTTCAAAACCCATTTATTCTGTATGCCCTTGGAGCCCCATTCTGATGTGTCAAGGAGGAACTGTCCTGAGAGCAAGGTAGGCCTGGCAAAGCAGCCTTCTTCAGATGAATTCTCTGTAGCATATGAATCAACAGGTCAGTCACCTCCCACCATCAGAAACCACTTTGCTGTGGTTCAGCAGAATTCCTTGGGAAGGGGACCCTGGGCCAAAGCTGTTCTCTTCAGGAGGCATAGCTTTACCTGTTTGTACTGCAAGAAGGCTCAGCAGCAAACTCTCACTTCTCAAGTGAACTAAAGGAGCGGGGGCCATAGGTGAAACATTGCAGGCAGTATCTGCTGCTAACGAGTCATTTACAGTCTGTTTTGAGGAGTTCTCTCTCTCTCTTCCCCAGCTTACTCTTGGGTGTATGTCTGCATGTATGTGGAGTGCACAAAATTTTGCAAGGAGATTCACACCTGAAAAATGTTGAAGATAGTTTAGAGTTCACCGATAAACACAGCACTGTGGTTCTAAACACACCAGAGATTCCCATGACCACAGGGGTCCTGCCTCTTGTTTAACAGCCTGGTGGTCTGAAACATCAAGGTCAGAGTGCATCTATTGGTCTGTGCGTCTATTGTCTGCACTTCTAACTTAGGCTGGTGAAAAGGATAATCATGTCTGAGCCAACCTCCTCTTCCAAGCCTGCACCATTTGAAGCCTGTTCATGAATTATTACACGGAGATACTTAAGCTGGGTGGCCACTTAGAGACAAGGAAGAGAGGCCTCTTTCTCCAAATGTGGGTACTGGGAGTAAGGTTTGGGTTAAGTTAGCTGGGGCATCGGGGTTAACACCCTTGATCTTCCTTTGTTGGAAATTGTGGGATTTTTGGCATGCAGACAGCCAGGGTGGGGAATTCCTGCATTTCCCTGGGGCTTCCTGGTGTCCTGGCAGCAGAGACACCAGCCTCTGCCTGTACAAGGTTGCCATTCATTTTTACTGAGAAGGTAGGACCTGGCCTCCAGCTGCAGGCATGTGTCACAAAGACCGTGGTGAACACGGACTTGCAGGACTCTCTCCCCTGACAGCACTGTGCCACCAGCCCACCCCGCCCCTAGAGAGAGGAAGGGGTTTGGTTACTTGCCCTGTGGCGTGGCTGTCAGACCCACCTCGGGGAGCTGGTTTCCTGCCGAAGGGACATGGTCCCTGCTCGCTCCCTGGGTCTCACTGCGAGCGGGCTGGGAAAGTGCATGCGTGCTTGCTGTGTGCACAGCCTTTCCTGGCTTCTGTGGGGAAGACCTGCCCCACGGTTGGCCTTTGGGGTCATGGGCCTCAGGTTCAAGGTGCAGGTGATGATACATACGTGTTGCTCCACAGGAAGGAAAGCACAGGTCTGCTTCAAGTGAGCAGCACAGTGTCGCGATGTGACGGTATGTTACCAACAGGACCTCTGAGCTGCAAGGACTGTGGACTGACATGGGGCACAAGGCCATGTTAAAGCTGTACTCTGTACCAACTGCAGGGCGCAAATTGGGCAGGAATGTGGCCTCCTGGGTCAGGGGACCAATCCTCTGATCTCCCCTAGCAGTGAAAGAGATAATGGGTGGTTTACCTCAATGCAGAGCAGTGGCCCTATGGCGTGTGGCATGCAAAGGGCTTTCTGAGAGATTTATCCCCTCCGCCCTCCCCGCCTTCTAAAGTGATGCTGGACAACAGCAAGTTTGAAGACTATTTCCTGAACTCAGACAGCGCAGTGATGACTTGGGTGTATCACCAGTGGAGAGCAGCAGGCAGAGGCTGGAGAAAGGCACACTGGGCTTGGATGCTCCCTCACGTTAAGCTGAAGGGAGGCCTGTCTCAGGGTCTGAAGCACAGAGCTGGGTGGAAGGAGGTGAGAATCGCAGTGGGTCTGACAGAGGGGCCTGACTGTGCACATCTTCCAGCACTTCACTGAGTATTGCTGGGGATCGCCATGAGCACGTGAGCGTGATCTCAACCTGCAGATGGGGTCATCAATCATGGGAATTGTTTGAAAATCCCGAGCGGATGCCTAACACGTTGCTGGTATGGTCGGGGTTAACTGGGACCTCGCCTCCTGGTTCCACTAATTGGGCTCATTTGCCATGGTGTGGCTTCCAACACCATTTCAGAAACTCAAGGATGTGAAAAAGATGGAGCGAAACCAATGCAAAGTGGGCTTAAAGTGACTGCTCTACTAAATGTCAACTGTACAACTAAATATAACCCTGAAAGTAAAATTTATGCTTTGCACTCCTTCGCTTTTTTTATTGTGGTGAGAAAAAAGCCAGGAGCTCAACGGGCTGTAACTTTAATAGGTCATTCCAGCCAGTGCTTACCTTTACAAAATCCTGATAATACTGAGAAGACAATACAGTGATCAAAAGCAGTGATGAGATTTTTTAGCAGCATTAACCGTCATGACCTAGCAAAATGAAAGAAAATGGTTTAACAGAACTGTCAGATCCAATATAGCTAATAAAGGCATGGATAAATGTTTATTACATACCGGAGACAGATCATTTCTGTACAGAAATTGAGGATGACCTTTACTGATAACTCTTATCTGCCTGATATCCTGAACAAGAAAAAGAGAGGGGGAGAGAGGGCTTCACTGCTGCCAATGTTTATGAAAGATGGAGATCTTGCAGAGGATTGTTTTTGGACAAGGGCTCTGAGGAAAATAAAGATATGGACCTGTTATTTCTGTGCAAGAGATGCCAGGCTCTGACTTCCCTGCATCAAACACAACGGGCATGTCCAACCAGGGGACTTTTTTGAGGCTTGATTTTCATATGTTTTTATTTTCATGTGTGTGTACGTGTCAGCATTCGGGGGAGCAACATTGGATTCACACCGATTTTCCTCTTGGTTTAGGAAGTTCCAAAACCACTTGGATAATGCTGTCATGAGTCACCTTCCCTCTGGCCAGGTTTCTAAGCTGAGCACCCATAGCTGTGGGCAGACTTGCAAGACAAGCTGACTCCCATCAAGACTCAGTGGTCAGACCTACAGAAGAAAACTGGGAGTTCAAGCTATTTATTTGAGACTGTAAATGTGATGTTAGGCAGTGCTGAACCCTCCACTGAGGCTGCCCTAGTCCTACCCTACCTGACAGCCACAAAATAGGGGAGTCAAGAGACAGACCAGCCAACAGGCTGCCTGTAGCACCTGGGGTGGGCAGCAACTGGCACACGGGGGCTGGCAGAGTTCTGCTGACAAGGAAGTCAAAGGACACGTTACATGTGGACTTTCTCCTGTGCACCCTAGAGCTCAAGCACCAAGGACCTTACCAGCAACACAGCTGCAGCCAGGAGGGCTGGGCCTCTCCAGAAGCTGGTACACAGGGAGCATCACCAGCACCTGTCAGAAATCTGACTGGAACGCGATGTGAGCGAAATCAGAATCAGGCCTACTACATGCTGTTAATCATAAATAATGCTGTCTTGGTAATGGTTGCAATTAGTTATGAACTTCAATCATTTCTAACGTTTCCATGTTGGCCAAATTATGCTGCAGAAATTATCAGGTAACCTATAGCACATTAGCTTTCTGTAATGCCATTGTTTGGACTTGCTCGGGTCACCAGATCCTCCCAGGATGAATTAGCATAGCTCTCCCAAGTACAATGGTGCTGTGCTGATTTACATCGCCTGGAAAGCTGTCCCTTTGTCTGCTGGAGTTGTAGCAGGAGCGAGTTTAAATCACAGCTTTGCAGTAGGGACTCTTCTGACCCAGCCTCACAGGAACAGCGGTGCGTGTGTTCTCTCCGTGGGCCGTGCAGTGACTTAGGTGCCAGCAGTAGCGCTGAGCTCTGGTGGTAGTTCAGCAGTAAGCCCAAGTCGTACTTTAATGGTGCTGCTCCAGGCTGGGAGAAGGAACACGTAATTAACAGGAAATTTTTTAAACTAGTGCTGATGAGTGGCTTAACCCTCCCATATTTGCTTGCCCTACAGCTTGCTGAAATGCCTTTTGGTTTGGTTTTACAGGAGTGTGCATTAGGACTGCTCTTTTCTGTGGGTGACTGTGCTCGTGTTATTTTGGAACGCGCACTTCGCTGTGAGCCTGGGCAAGGTGAAGCAGTACAGTTAGCTGCTGCTGTCACAGCCCTGCCCTGGGGCGCTCCGTGTCTCTGGCTTGATTCCTTCAGAGAGCAGCTCACTTCTCTGCTCGCCTGAACTCGTGTTTGTCAAGTTACAGGGGATAATATCCTTGACTCCTCAGCGGCATTTCCGTGTCAGCAGCCTTAAAATCCATGGTAGCGCAAGTGCTTGATTGCCTTGAAGCTTCCAGACCAGGCCCACAGGCACGGGGCTGTATTTTGAATGAGAACAGCGCTCTGAACATTCTTCGGGATGAGGTGCCAAGCTCACTTTGTTAATCATCTAAGGCAGTCTGAGTTCCTGTTTCCCTGATGATTAAATGAGTCGGCAGCCCCGGCGCTTTTCACTTGCACATGGATCTCGAGCCTGTCGCTTGAAGGTCTCCGAGCTGGTTCTGGGCAGGGTGGTTTCAGGGAGAATATTTTCAAACAGAAGATCTTGGGGGAATTAGTTGCAGTTTTAAAACAGAATATTTTGTCAAAATCAAATTTACTTCAACGAGGAACAATCACTCTAATGGCTGAGAAGAATGCAAAGATTAAATGAGGTATGAATAGCTGTAAGATGGTACAATTACCACCTCAGAAACAATATATTTGTAAAGTTAATTCCTCTTGAACATGAACAATCTCCTTACACTTGACCCCTCTCTATTGCCTCTTCCATGCTTGAACTCTCCTTGAACTTTGAAGATCCATCTTGAGAGTATGATACGGCCATCTCTTTTGCATCTGGTTATTTTAGCTCCAATTTGCAGCCCTAAAATGGCAATTATGGTGATATATTGCTCAAGTCACCCGACATGGATTAGTATCGGGATCAGCGCGTTTATGCACAGGAGTAGTGAATGGAGACTACAGCTATGATTTTAAATGACTTGATTAATTCTGAAACAGCACTTCAGAGTCCATTACATCCAGCAGGTGTTGGGGTTCGGGCTGCACTTCCGTTGTGTGTCCAAGCTGCCTTCCCTTAAAATGCACAACCATGTCATATTTATTGCCCCCTTCTTTTTTTGGTGTGTGCCCAGCGTTGCTTTCCTCCCCTCACTCCTTGCTGGAAAAGTTCCTTGGCCTTGGGGGCGGCTCGGACAGCCCTCCCTTTCCATAAATCACACCGTGGGGTTCAGCTTGCCAAACTGTAATATGTTACTTACTAAAAGCATCACCTGATCAGGTATCGGACTTGCTGCAGAGTGGGGCTGGTTTGTTGGATCAGGGTTGGTTAAATAATGCTGAGCCTGCATGAAATATCTGATTGTGGTGTTACAGATATCGCTGTCCTCTCAGAACTACCCTTGTTTGCTCAATATGGGTTTCTTCTCTATAGCTTCAGGGACATAGATGCTGGAATCCTGCTCTCACCTTCCTCTCTCTGTTACCTGCCATGCCTCCCTTGGGGAGGAGCTGGACATTGGGAGCTTGCCTGGGATGTGGTTACGTGTGTGTGTTTGGGGGGGGTGGTTCTCAGCTGCTGCGTGGTACTGTGGTTCTCTCCTGAGACTGGGATTGTCCTTCAAAGACAGACAGTAAAACAACTGGTGTCATCAAGGGGTTTAAGGTGCTTTTGATCTCGGGGCTGTTACCACAGTGTATTCCCCTGTGAATGTCAGGGTTAACCTGTGGTCTTCCCCAACTCAAAAGCAGGAGGAGGTGTGGCAGCTTTAGTACAGAAGTGTTCTTGGGGAGGCTGCTGGGTGCCAGGACTGGACTCTGTCAGTCTGCTCCTCGTCCTGCTGTCCATACCACAGAGACAGAGAATGATGGCAAAACACAGGACTATCTGAACTGGAGGGGTGCCTGGATTTGGATAAAGCAGGGAGACGGGTGCTGAAAACTCTCGCAATACATCACTCTGACTGTAGGGACAGCCTTTTGTAAGGATCGACTGTCATGTGGCTTTATTATGTGCTTGCTGCCTTTGTGTGGGTCTCTGTGGCCTGGTCCTGATGCTCTCTGTCTTGTTTCAGCTAGAATAATTCTTCAGCTTGCCGGAGTTTGGCCAAAGAGAGCCGCAGGCCTGGCAGGCACCGCAGACATCAATGGCCAAGGCACTCCTGCCCATGAATAAGGGGACAAAAGTGTGGGGATAATGAGAAGCACAGTGTTTGAGTGTTTGTTTTAAAGACAGTGGCTCATTCTGCAGACCATGCTGCGGAGGCAAGGGAAGTTCTCTCTGGGGTCAGGAGCCTTGTGAAGGAAGCAGCTCCTGCCTGTGCGGAGCTGCTCATAGCGAAGGAGGCAGAACATGAGCCTGCTTGGAAGGCACCAAACTCGGGGACAGCCTGTCTGCACTTGTGGAACATGACAGGCATTTACAGGGGAGTAAAAGGATGGAGGGATTGTCCCAAGGCTCTGCTGGAACACGCTGCCCAGCTCAGCACTGCTGCCTGAGCAGAGGGATGGTTTGTGCCATGCTGTGGGAGACGTGCTTCCCAGGGATTGCATAAGGAGTCGTCAGATACAGTTACAAAGATGCAAACCTCTGTGAACAAGTTGTCAGGGAAATACCTGGCGTGGCTTGGACATGCAAAGCACTGGGGGGGCTGCAGCTGCAGAAGCTCAGCAACCCAGTGCCTTGGCGTTTCCTACCTGCGGCAGCAGGGCGGTGGCTGAAGGGCTTGAAGACATGTCTGGGGGGCGATACGCGTAGAGGGTCAGGGACAGCCTGCAGGATAAATGTCCACAGGCAGAACAGCGTCCGGAACACATGGCTGCGCTTGGCAGTTGCCAGCTGGGGTGCAGGGCTTGGTCTGCTCCTGAGCTTTGGCATCACTGCCCTGGGAGTTGTCTTGGGGCAGTGCCTGCACCACTAGTTTTAGCAAGTCTCAACTTCTGCCTGTGCAGCAGTAGATAAAGGCTCTTGGAAGCCCCGCGTCCTTCAGAGCAGGGATTTCTTCCTGAGCAAGGGTGACTCTGCTGCGTAACGTGCCTCGCAAGCAGGCACCATGACGGCCCCGTAAAACAAACCTCTGGTGCAGAAGCGTGACAGCCAGCAGCAGAGGTGGTGATTGACAGGGATCTCTGTCTGACGCCTGCTCCGTTTGGGGGAAACTGTTCCTTTTGCAGCTGTTCCTGACCTCAGGCATGTTCTGTGCAGGCTCCCTGTCAGGCGATGCACGGTGCAGCCTGCCTGCCTCTCCCCCTCCCTCGCTGCACCAGGAGACTCCCCTGCACACGGGCCAACTGCCGGTGTTCAGCCCGTACCCCAGCCAGGGTTTATTTATATCCCAAATCCCATTCCTCAGCACTGTCAATTCTTTTCCCTTGCGGAGAAGCGAAAAAACAGTTAAAGGCACTTTCGGTGACATCCCCCCTGTTTAATGAAGCTTAGAGTTATGGGCAAGCGACTCGAACTGCCGTTATTATCTGCTTGAGTGAGTGAAGGCCGAGGGTCTCGCGGTGTGCAGAGAGCTCCGCTGCAGCCTGCACATTGATCACTGCTAATCAGACCAACCAGGTCAGGGGTGCCGCCGAGATGGAGAGCTCTGAAAGAGCTGACAAATGAAGCAGCGGAGCTTGGGGTTAATGTAATATTCAAACAGAATGAGATACTCATTTTCTTACACGCTTGTCACTTTTCCCTTCCTCTGACATTTTGCCAGAGACTACAATGAGAGTGTGAGAGAAATGCCCTAACCGGGGTTAGGTGGGGGGAGGAGAAGATCCTACAAGTGGATCTAAAGAGCCGACGGGAAAAGCCACGGGGAAGTGCTGTTCTTCTGTGTCCTTCCCGTTTGCCAGTGCTCTGCACTCTTGCACAACAGAATGCTTCTTTTTTGTTTTTATTTTAAAAAAAGGGTTTCTTCTTTGTGGCCTGTTAGGGTTCTCCAGCCAGTACTGCTCTGTTATCGTGCAAAGAACCTGCTTGGGCTGGATGCTCTCCGAGTTTGGGGTGCTCCTTAGGAGCCGCACAGTATGGTTGGTGGGGTTTTGTCACAGCCACTGTATCACAGGCTGTGGGTAACACATACGGTGTGTGTCAGAAGTATCTTTACTGCCTTGCTGGTGCTTCTCATGACTGTCGGGCTTCTTAATGATAAATGCTTCACCTGAGGAATTCTAACTATCTGCTAAAAATTCGCCGTATCCCCGGTGCTGTGTGTGTTGGCAGCCAGGCCCAGTAACGCAGGGTGACCATAACTGAAGTGGCAGACACGGTGTCTGCCCAGGGCCTGCGGTGTAACTGGGGAAACCCCAGCATGGAAGGCTGGGCAGCTCACTGAAGGGCAGGAGAAGGACGGGGGCATCCCTGTGGTACCAGATAGGGGGTGGGCTATGGCAGAGTCAAGGCTTACCCAAGCAAGGTAGGCACCGCAAGCGTTGGGGAACTCTTAGCAAAAGCCTGCCTGGAAGGAACGATTTAGGAATTGTCTCTAGGTTAGAGTGACTTGATGCTCTGAAGAATGAGAAGCTTGAGAAATGAAGGGTCTGAGCTCTTGTAAGATCTTTGCCAATTGAATAATTATCCTAGTGTGGGAACACATCATACAGTGCTGAGATCAGCTGTCGTTCTGGGAGGACTTCACGGGGAGGCCCAGGATGCTTGGGAGCTGGATATCTTGTGCTGTGCAGCAGAGCTCCAGGGTCTGAGCTGTAGTGAGGACCGAGCCCTTGCCCTTGATAAATTCAGCCATTCCTTCTCTATACAGCTGTTGATCAGGGAATTGTGCTCGGAAAGTCAGTCACGTTTTCTTCTTTTTGGTGGGGTTTCCTGCCCATCAGAAAACTTTGAGTCCTCGTGTTTTATATTACCTTCCTCACTCTAATTCCCAGGCACTTTCCTACTCATGTACCATCTGTACGTTTGTTTGTTTGTTTCAAACTAGCAGAGTTTACAAGGAGCCTGTGAACTGATTCCAGCTGTTTCTTCCCAGGTGTGTGTAACTCTGAGCCTGCCTAGCAGGACACTGCAGGTCTCAACCAGGAGACTGCATGGCGATGGCAAGAGGAAGCCTGTGTTACGCTTCAGGCACTGCAGGAAATGGGGAAGTTCTCCTCTTCAGGCTGCTCTCAGTAACAGTGCCACGAGGAAGGTGGAGGGAGAGATGGAAATAGAGAGGAGGAGGAAAGGAAGCGTGTTGCTGTTCATCTGGCACCGCTGGAGCACGTTACAGCCCCAGTCCCACAGCGATGCAATCAGCCCAGTAACTCCACTGGACCCAAGACTGCAGGCTCCCTCAAGTTTCAGAAAGCACAGCTCAGGTTATCATATGGGAGCCAACAGGGACAGGTAATAGCAGCAGCAACAACATGTAATGTAGCAAATGCTTAGATTTTGTGCTCATTTTCCCCACATACTACAAAAAGCAGAACAGAGGGAAGGCAGGGGAAGAGTCACCAGGCTGGGGCTCAGGACATGTCTCTTCTTTCCCTCTGGGGATGTACAAGACCTGGGATAAGCAGCTGATGTTTTTTTCTTCCTCTTTGTTTTGCAGATCATTTCAAGATGTTCTTTTTTCTCCCGTCTGTTTTGACTATCAGTTCTTCAAGACTGGCATGATTTCTTACCATGCTCCTTTTACAGAGGGGCTTTTTTCCAGCAAGAGCCTGTCTGTCCCAAAGTACAGAAGAATCGTGCTGCATGTTTGTTACAGCCGAGAAGCAGCACTGCTTCATCTCCCTGCTCCTCTAACCAGCACGGCAGCCTGCTGCCTGCCTGCGCTCTTAGGTACTTGGCAACATTTTTCTAAGACAAGCTCCCTCTCCTCATCGAGCTTCTGTCTCAGAGATTCATGTGCTGCGTTTCAGTTTATTCAACCTTTAATCAGATGCCTGACCTATTCTGAACAGTGCTCAGCTTCTGACCTCTTCCCAATAAACAAGTTTTAAACAAGCTGCCACACTGGATTTTTTGCAGCAAACGAGTGCAAGACAGCGAGGAGAGCTAATCACTCCAGACACTGCTCTTTGCCAGGCTGCTCCCTTCTTCCCTGCAAGAATCAATGTACATTTTTGGGGCCATCTCACTCAGAAGAAATGATGCGATTTCTCTAGCATCCAGAGATCTGCCATTCTACGGGAACGAGCCGCCTTTAATTAGGCAAAATGTTAGTGAACTGTCCTGAAATGAACACTGTCCAGGGTATGTTCTGCTGCTGGAGTGAGAGGAGATTTAAAGGCAAAGGCAAACATCACTGTTGTGTACAGCCCTGGTCCTTTGGACACCGGGTACTGAAGAACTCATCAGCTGCTGTGAGGGACAAGAGGGTGTTGAGAGAACTCCCAGACACACTGCTTGGGCAGTGGGCTGTAAACAATGCAGTGTGCAGGTCACTTTGGGGACCTCAGTGGCTTAGAGCTGGGTCTTGATGTTGGTCAAGTCTGTTTGGCTGTTGGTCAGGATAAAAAGGATAAAATGTTTTTTTCAGACTTCATAGGGTTTAAGAAAGTTTTGTCTGGGGTTCTCCTTAGCTGAACTGGAATCTAAAGTTTAGAAGGGGGAAAATGCCCTAAATGCTCCAGTATTTACCCTCTTTCCCACTAGATGGCCAGTTGTGTTAGTGCAAGGACCACTTTCAGTCTTGACACCCGGGAGACCCTTGCTGAGATGCGCCCGCCTCTCCCTGCCCAAGCCCAGAGGCACAAGCCAGGCACGAGACGTGCAGCTGGGGCAGGACAATCTGACCCTGCTGGGTCAGGAATAATTCTTTTCATCACTTGAATGTAATCATCTCTCATTCCCAACAGAAGTAATATTCAACAGTAAAAGCCTGGGACAGCACAGTTGGGAGGTCAGGAAGGACAGTGAGTGCCATTCCTTGAATCTCTGTTCAAGACAGGAGAGCAGCATATAGCAGTGTTTTCTTCTCTGCCCAGTTTTCATCCTTTCCGTCCCACCCACCCCAAAAATGGCTTGGCACCGGTTTATGGCTTCACATGAAATATTTATGATTGTCTATTTACATTAATTTTGAATGCTTGATCAGAAAATGCTATCTCTCTAGTTTTTATACTCACTTCCCAATGAACAGATGAAAACCTGTCTGCTGCGCAGGAGAGTGAGTATGTGTTGGATCCTCTTCCCAGGGATTGTTCCTATTTGCCTGGTGCTTTTTCATAACGCTGAAGGAAAAGACAATAATATTTCACTTGGGGCTGGAAAAGTCTAAGAATCCCTGTGGTTCCCCAGCAGGAGTTCTGGGAAATGCTGATCGCAGTGCTCATTATACCCCGGCTGTTCTTAGTGCTGTGACCTGTGTTGGACCAAAACCCTCATTTGCCCAGTCCCTGCCCCTCCCTGTGACACAATGGTGGGGAAGAAGGGGGTGAAATCCTGACTGAAGTGGTCTGTTGAGAAGGGAGGGGTAGGGGAAAGGTGCTTTAAGACCTGGCTGCACTTCTCATCACCTGACTCTGGTGTCACTGGGTGTGTGGTGTAGTTGTAATAAATTAATTTATTCCGTGTTGGGTCTGTTTTGCCTGCAACGCTAATTATGGGATGATCTCTCCCTGTCCTTATCTCCCCTCCTGAGCCTCTCAATATCTATTTTCTCCCCTGTCCAGCTGAAAAGGGAAGACAGAGTGGCTTTGGTTGGGGTCTTGACCTCCAGCCAGGGCCAAACCACCACACTTTCCTATGGCAGTGCTTTTCTGGCCAGGGTCCATGCACTGTGCTCCTCCCTGTACACCCCAAACTTCTGCCTTTACCAAGTACAACAAAGAATGAAGAGAATAAAGAAAATAAACAAGCCAAACCCCACACCTACCCTCGTAGTTCAGAGTTTAAAAGTTCAGTTTATGTTTAAAGGGTTCCAATGAGGGTTCTGAATTATATTGCATGTGAGCTGCTGAATGTTGGGCGCTGTTTCCATGGGTTGTTACCATGTCCCGGACCAGGATGGAGTATTACAATCCCAATACACACGGTGTGTTTTCATATACACGTGCTGGTGCGTTTGCCCTGTGCTGTGGCTGTGACAGGGTCCAGCGCACATGGGTAAAACCAACTGAAAGGACTCACACGCAGGAGAGAGAAAAATTCGTGTATTTGAACATCTTTTTATTGTAGTTTCTTCCCTGCAATTCCTACTGGACTGGAAAAAGCTTTTATCCGTGTTTTCTGTGATTAAGAGGCGATGACAAGCTGTGGGACTTGAGCCTCTCCCCAGCCCACCAGGCAGCGGTTAAGGCTCAGGAAAGCCACCTCTAAAGGAAAAGGTTAAGGCTCAGGAAAGCCACCGCTATAAAGCTGCGGCTGTTAGCGTGCTGTGTGCTCTGCACAAAACTCAGCGTGGCTTGTTTCAGAGGAAAGATCTTTTTTCCCAGCGTTTTTAAGCGTAAAAAGCCACTTCCCTTCGGGTGGGGTCTCTGCTGAGTGCCCGGGGCGGGAAGGGCATCTCCCGTCCGGGCAGAGCTGCGGCCTGCTCGGCTGCTCAGGCTCCCAGGGCTGGGGCTCGCCGTGCTGCCGTCTCCGCGGAGGCTCCGCACCGGGCCGGGGAAGCGCCGGATACCTGCGATGCTCCCGCAAAGGCGGGGAACTGGCCCCGGTCAGCAGGCGGCCTCAAACCCGAGGGGAGCGCCCCGCGCCCTTGTCAGGGCAGAGGGCAGGGGTCGGGCCCGCCCCACGCAGCGGCGCCACCCCTCCCCAGCCCTCGCCCCTGCCCCCCTTCCTGCTCAGTCCCGCACCGCCCACTTGTTCCCCACGCAGACCCGTGTCTCGGCCCGCCCGGCCGGTTCCGGGCGCACAGAAGCGCCTGCTGCTGCGTTAGCCCCGGCACGGCCGCTGGAAGGGCAGGAGCCGCACCGCGAGCGGCCTGACGCGCCCTTGAGCTATTCCCGCGGCGGCGCCGGGCCTCGCTCCGGGGCCGGGGCCTGGGCCTGCGGCAGGAGCCGGGGCCAGCCCTGTCTCCGCGAGCTCTGTCCCGCCGCTTCCTATTCCCGAGCGCAGGCCCGGGCCGCCTCGCGCTGGGATCGCGCGACCACGGGGCAGCCCCGCCCACGCCCCGCGATCGCCCAGCTCACGTGTCCCTCTCACGTGACCGCCCTGCTCACGTGCCCTGCCCGCACACGTGCCGCGATCGCCCAGCTCACGTGTCCCTCTCACGTGACCGCCCTGCTTACGTGCCCCGCCCGTGTGCGCGTGCATCGTTTAACGGCCGCACTCGCAGCTGGGGCTGCTGCCTCGTGGCAGAGGCGTCGGAGGGACCGTGCTTGTGCCCTGCTCATGCCGAGCCGGTG
>VZTU01013375.1:292822-341505 GCA_013400835.1 Zapornia atra
GATGCCGAGCCGGTGAGAGAAATGTGGCTGCTGGGGCGGGGCTGTGCCGGGGCTGTGCCGGGGCTGTGCGGCGGGTCTCGGCTTCGCACCGTTCCCGGCAGGCGAGGCGGGGCCGCGCGTTCCTCTCACGCCGCCTGGGCGGGGGGCCCGCGCAGGGGTCGGGTGCGGGAGGCGCCTGGCGCCGGCCACGCGGTCGGAGGGAGCTAAACGCTCTGGGGGCCNGAAGCGGCTTCGAGCCGTGGCCGCACGAGGCCCCGCTTTAGCAGGGCAGACTGGGCCGTGCCGAGCGCCGCGGCTGCCCGTGCCCCGGTGCAGGGCCCTGCGGGCGCAGGGGTCAGGCGCGAACCCCTGTGCGGGGAGGAGGAGCGACTCGTCCGCGCAGCCGAGCCGGGGCCGGGCGGGCAGCCCCGGGCGTGTTTTGTGGGGTCCTGCTGTTGCTCGCCGGGCTTTTAAAAACGGAAAACCCCAAAGCTCGAACCCAGCGAGCAGCACAGCGCCCCATGGGGCGCGGCAGGGCCCGTCCTGGCGCCTGGTTCCAGCAGCGCGTTCCCTGCTGCGAGAGCAGCTTCCCGGCTTCCAGCACTTTCGGACAGCACAATGGGAGCGCGCTGGGGTTGTCTTGAGGCTTTATTCGGGTCTGTTGCCCCCTGGGTGGCTGCGTGTCACGCCGGCGTTGTGCAGCTGCAGGTACCAAGCCAGAGTGCTGGGCATTGGGGTGCTCGTGGGGCAGAGCCGACCTGGGGGATCATAACTGAGTGGAACGGGGTGGGGGGGATAATACTCTCCAGCCTCTGATGAGTTCCTAAGCTGAAGAATGGGAGCTAGGGGAAGGTGCTCTGCAAGGAGTAGGTCTGTGGGATGCTGCTGCTCTTGTCGTGGTGTCTCTGGGTGAGGATGTGTGGGGTTGGGCAAGGGTTGGGCTCTGTGAAGGGCTGTGGTGGTTCTGTGCTGCTAGGGCCATGGGCTCGTGGGAAGGAGACAGCATCGTGCCTTTGTATGGAGATCTGAACGCAGGAAATAATTATGACTTCATCAGCTAAGTGTCAGTCATTCTGCCCCTCTCTGTTCTGATGCGTTTGGTTTTAGCAACCGGTGTAAGGAAGATGGGAGTGCTGGGGAGGTGTGCGGGGGAAATATTAATGGGGGAAGCAAGGGGAGGGAAAAAAAACCTGTCGAAGACAATTTCTGGCAGGCAGTCGGGCTCCTGGTGCAGACAGATTGGCTGATGTTGATTGTTGACAGCTTCTGCAGCTTGCTAATTACAACTGTAAAAAATTCAGGTGAATGACAGTAACTTGAAATGTTAATTCTGCCTTTTTTTTTTTATTTTGCAGCTGCAACTGTTAGTTGGCTATCGCCGTAATTGATGGACACTGCCAGTTGCTTAGACAGATGGAAATTAATACTTGTGTTGGTATTAGAACTCGCTATCACAGTCACGTTTTCATTAGGCTCCCGCACTGAATTAATGCGTACAAGATGAGCGTGTAGGAGGAGCGAACACAACTTCTGCCCATGGACCAGCCAGCGGCACAGTGCTCGACGTGTATCTGTGCACGGTCACGTACCTCTAGGCTCTGGTAAAAGATGGTGAGACGGGGTTAAGGGAGAGTTGTTAGCCCCCAAAGAGCCATGCAGGCGCTTCTTAAGGCTTGTGATATGCTTCAGTCCTGAGGCTGGTGTGGGGAGGGAACAGCTGTGCTCAGTGCTCCCTCCACGAGCATGGCTCGGACTAGTTCTCCAGCAGTGTATTGTCCTAAATCTGGTGGAAGTGGGAAGCTTGGATTGTGTGGCAGCAGCGTAGTGATGGCCGCTGCAGTGCAGCGGCTGTCTGTGTTAGGCCTGTGCGCCCTTTGAGTTCTGTGGCAGCTTATTCCCAGACAGTCTGATTTAGCTTCTTGCTTTCATGTCCCAACTTAAAAATGTCTCTGCTGAATGATTTGAAGTAGCATGCTATTTAACTTCGTTTAATCCCTCAAACTTGAGTGGTTTCAAATGTTCTGTTTTTCCTAATTCAGTGAAAAACGGACCTGGTGACTACAAGACCCTGAAAAACGTTGCATCTGCAGCTGCTGACGCAGATCCAGGTTACCAGAGCCTCGGAGAGAGAAACACTTGCGGTCTGAGATGTTGGAGCCGTCCGCCCAACACAGAGCAGGTGACCTGCTTGCTGGGATGGTGCACGCAAGAACAGGCCTTCCGTTTTTCCTCAGCTTCTGGAAAAGGTTAGATGTTGTTCAAAACTACCATAGTAATGTTGGAGTCTTTTAAGGCTTGAAATTTGTGGCATTACTTGTTCTTCATCAGAACCACGACCGCGCTCTTGGCGGGTGTGGGAGCTAATGCTTGCTGAAAGGAAAATGGTGTAGGGTAAGTAAAGGCCATCAGTAATGTTGTGTAACACACAGAGGAAAGCAGCAGTGGCGTGGGGCTCTCGAAGGAGAGGTGTGGAAGGGATTAGTTGAATCGCTCGTCTTAATCGTGAGTGGGCCTGCTTTCTCTGTGTGGTGGTGGGGAGGGGGCCTGGCTCAGGTAGAGTCCTGGTCTCTGAACATGGGCTTGCTTTGGCCTCACAGAGCCTGGCTCTGGAGGAAGGAGGGGGTGCCTTAGCTCGTCTCTCGGGGCCCTTTCTAGGGGATTTGGTCTTGTGGGGGTAGAGCAAATCAGGTCGTGGTGTGCAGCGAGGGATCCCTGTAGAAGTGTTAGTTGGAATGCTGGCCGATTACTGGCTATGCAAGGAAGTTCATGGATTCTGAGCCCTCTGAAGCTTGCTGCTTTTAATGGCTTGTAGAACAGCTTGCTTCAGGCTGGTGAGGAAAATGCGGTGTGCAGAGGTTGTGGCGAAGTGGGACGCTCTTCCCTGGAGGCGTTGGGAGCTGTATTTAGAGGTAGGCTGACAGCACTGGTAGCAGCTCAGCATGAGGTGCAGATGATCTACTTGTCATTCTCTTGCTTCCATGGAGGGGAGGTTGTGCACAGGTAGTCCTCTGTGCTCGACTCTGCTCCTAAGCCTCCTGTGACTAAGTCGGTGCCTCGCCTTAACGACCTACCAGATCTGACTGTAGCTGTGATGTCAGAGCTACCATGTAGGCAGTGGCACAGGAGCACCTCGCTGGCCCCGTTAGCAGAACTCTGGTGTAAGTGTGGTGCCATGCATGTGTGCAGCACAGGAGATGTTCGCATGCTAAAGGTAGGATAGTGTTGCCCACTGCTCTGCCAATTACTGGATATTGATGGCAGGATAGCACGCATATGCCTAAACTGGGAAGCAGAAGGTTAATAGACGAACAGCACCAGAAGATCCCATTTATCAGTTTCTATTTATCTCTCCTTGGGAGGTGGCAGGTTTACAGTAAATACCTTCTGTCCTCCTAATTTCCTAATGATGGGGATAATGATGGAGAATGGTGAAGTCATTAACTGGGACAGCCTCTGTGCATCACTCTGTCAACCACATCTCTCCAAGACCTGCAATGAAAAGTGATGGGCCCCAGCTGTTCACCAGATTCTCTTCCCTTCCCCCCTCCCCATTCCTAGCCCCAACTACAGGATTAGCAATTCAAAAGAGGGGAAAAAGAAAACCCCAAAACCAAGAGACAAAAGCCGGTCCCTTCCTCTTCCACCGCAACGGCGGCCCAGTAGTCTACCCTGCACTCTGTGTGCGCCAGCCCAGTCCTGTTTCAGGCTCCTGGTTAAGTGTGGGCTGTCCCTGGCCTCGAGTCGGTCGAGTGGGGTCTGTGTTACTGAAGAGGGGAATGGTGAAGTGATGTGTGTGGGATGTGGAAATGGGTTGCTGTCATGGTTTCCTTTTTGCAGTCTTCTGCTCCTGCATTTAGCTGAAGAGCTGACTAAATACCTGTAAAAACACCTAGCAGCTTTCTGTTTCTGAAGCTGCGTGCCGGTGTACTGATGTCTTCTGGTGGTCAAAAAATAAAGGATGGGCAGTCGCGTGGTACATCATTGGTGTAGGGCTGCACAGTAGCCAGGCTGTTCCTGGATCTCAACTTGCAGAAGGTACAAGTTCTGCAAGATAGGAAGGTGTCTCTGAAACAGGAACCGAAGTTCAGATAGGAATTTGGCATGTCAGTCATTGCTTTGAAAGCTTATAGCTTTTTTTTCCCTGTGACACTTCTTTGTAGCTGGCTCCTGAGGCTTGCTGGTCTGTTTGGTTTGTGTTTGGGTGGTGTCTGCAACTCGTCTGCTTTCAAGGAGAGGAGTGGTGTAGGACTTTGAGTGTGTGCCTGTCATTTATTGCCAGCCCTGGTTAAAACATCGTTTTTCAGTGGGAGGTGGGAAAAACCCCACCCAGGTGGTGATGGGGTGGGATGGATTTCGTTACCGTGAAAGGGGAAAGTGTTACGTGTCCCTTCCAATATGCTTACAGTTCTCATATTGCTCAGCCTGCTTATAAGTGCCTTCAGAGCTGCTTAGCTTGAACTGTTCTTTAGTCACGTGGCAGTTCTTCAGTGAGTCGTCTTGTTTTTTAATCATAAGCTTGGGAAAGACCTCCAAGACTATCCAGTCCAACCATCCCCCTACCACCTCTATTACTAACCCACGTCCCTAAGTACCTCACCCAACCTTTCTTTAGACACCCCTGGGGGACAATGACTCCACCACCTCCCTGGGCAACCCGTTCTGATGCCCAGTTGCTCTTTGGGAGACGACATTTCTCCTCATTTCTAACATGAACCTCCCCTGGTGCAACTTGCAGCCATCCCCTCTTGTCCTGTCACTGGTTATCTGCAAGAAGAGGCTGACGCCAGCTCCCCCCAAACTCCTTTCAGGGAGCTGCAGAGAGCAATAGTTTTACCTGTGGCAAAGCCGCAGGCACTTGCTGTGACCTTGAGTACCGTGTAATACGACGGAGCCGCCTGGACCTCCTGTGTGTTGTGCCTTTCGCTCTCTGCTGTTCGTGGTGTCTGTGAGTCTGTCCCTCTGCCTTGGCATGTTTTGGAGAGAGAGGCCTGCCTGAAGTGAGGTTTCCCTATGCAGCTGCTGTGCGCTGGGCTTATCAAAGAGCTCTTGAGCTGTGGGAGCTTTGCATTAGAAGGGTTCATTAACTTTCAAATGTTTCAATTGAGGAATTTCAGAGTGCTCGGCAATAGGCTGAGGTGGCTCACTCAGCCAAGAATGTCCCCTGACAGTCAGGTACAGATGTGATTGCTGGTCAGAGCACCGTAAGAAGCCTAATAGTGTCCCACAAAGTGTCACACTTGAGCTGGAGAGGCTTAAACCACACAGCCCGCAGAGACCGTAAATAACTTTTATTAGGCTTTAGGAGAGGGGAGGCTAGAGAAGAAGCCTTTAACTTGTGGCATGGCAGGAATTCAGTCTGCAGGGCTGTAGAATGTGTGGGCCCCATCTTTATGTGGCTCGTGTTCATTTAGCTGTCCTGGGAAACGTGGTAGGAGGAAAGAAAATGTAGTGGTGGCAAAAGGAATGTCTCTGGTACCAGCCTGATTCTGAGCAGGCAATGAGCTGTGTTCTCAGGTGCTCCGAGCCAGGGGGGGTGTGATGGGACCAAGGGGTGTTTCTCTGACTAATATATCTCTAAATGTGGTATCAGAGCAGAGCAAGAGATTAGAAATGAAAGGCAATGGATCAGCTTTCTCAGGTGGGAGTGGTGGTGACAAGGTGGGGAGTAAATGTTCCCTAAGCATTTCCTTCCTTGTCACTTTTTCAGAGCCTGGGTGCCGCTCTTGGCATGTGGACCCACAAAGACCTTGTTCTGCTCCAGACTGGTCCAGTAGCTGCCTGTCAGGGAGGCTTCTCCCAAGGACTGTGATTTGGGCTAACCACCTCTGATATCTCTTGGCTAACAACTTGATTTTTGAATCTTCAGTCATAAATGTTGAGCTGAGGGAAAGTGGAGTTTGATTTGATGTGTGATAAGATAGGTAGCTTGCTTATCTCAGCCTTGCATTGTGCTCAAGGATCGATGTTTGATGGAAGCCTGCTCTCCAGCCTTGGTTTAGACATGTGTGGAGGCACCAGTTCCCTGGGATTCCTGCCATCTCTGGAACAAACTGCCTGTGCTCCTTGATGATGTTGCAGTGTTCTTCATCTCGAGTTGCTTTTTGGTTAGCTGGCCTTGCTGAGGTTCTCCTGAAGACAAGCTAGCTGGTGCTTACACGTGAAGCGAAGCTCTGGGGATCAGCTGTCCTATGTTGCCCTGGTTCCTTCAAGAGCTCCTAGCTGAAAACTAGAATATGCCTTAATTTTAATCTCTGAACTTCCTCTGGTTGGGCTGTTGGGTGTCCTGCAGTGCAAATGTAGCAGCCCTGGGCCAGGCTCAGCCATGTCAGCTGCTTCAGCAGCTAGTCCCTTGGCCTTGACACCTCAAGCATGACACAAATCAGGCTGAACAGAACATGCAATATTAAACATCTGTTGACTACTAAACAAGGAAAATCATATTAGTCACTCTGTGAGCAATCTGTATGATAATTTCGGGGAAACATGAGGTGGCTGTTCTCTCAGTGGAAGAAATAGCTGATAGTTTATCTGTGTTAGAAAGATGTGGCTGTAGGAAAGACGTAAGAGCTGGAAGTCTTACTTCCCTGGGGTATGTTGGATGGAGCAAATGAAGGCAAGAGAAATTATCTACTGCTGTGGGAAGATGCTTGGGAAGGGTGATATCTACAGCACCAAATCTTGAGCAAGATGGATGCTGCTGCAGTTAGTGCTGGTCAAGTGAAAGAAACGTCGCTGGAGCATTGTAATAACTATTCAAAATAATTTTTTCAATTATGTGTAACATACAACAGTGGATGACTTAAAAAATTATCTTAGCTGACAGCAGGAAGGCAGCAAAGTCGTACATTGGAGGCGGCTCTTAAAGGTGCAGAGTGTGGTGCTAACCCTTTGGCTGGAGGCAGTTTAAGGGAAACAGAAGTGGCTGCTCTAGATGAGCATTTAGCTCTCACTTCTGCTTGTCCAAGTAGTTCTGTTCTCAGACTGGGTACCGCACACAGCCACTGCTCCCAGAGCACAGCGTGGTGATGCCTATCTGCACAACACTATGGATTCATTTCATGCTTTACAGGGATTTTGGCACATTCTGGCTTCAGAAACTTTGTTAAAAAGGAAGCTATTAAATATGTTTGCCCTGAGTAACTAAATTCTTTACCTCCCTACTGGGTGAGGCACTTTAGTTTGGGTTCAGTAGGGTGTTCAGCCTCTTAAGTGGTAACGATTGCAGGATCTGCTCTGCTGAAGTACAGGAGGATTCACCGAAGGCTGTGGAGAAGTGGGAGTTAAGTGTAGAGAGTGTTTTTTTCCTCCTTGCCCCTGGCTCCAAAACGCAGGAGTACTGTGTGTCTTGGGGATCCTAGGACTTCCAAGTTCAGGAGTGGCTGAGGCGTAGAAATAGAGCAGCATGTAGTGTCAGCATGGGGAAAAGCAAAAGCGTGGACCAAGTTTATACAGGGAGATAAAGGCTCCAAATCCTACAAGTGTGTGTGGGTTTGAGTTTCTTAAGTGTTTTCCTCCTTCCAGAACATTCTTGGTGCTGATCCTCTTTTACCAGAGTTCCCTTGGCTAAGCAGTCTATTGAGAATTTGCCTCTGAGTGTTTGGAGCGGAATGACTACAGATGCTTTAGTTGGGGCGAGTGTCAGCTGGGTGGCTGTCCAGCCCAAATGGAAACCAGAGGAAAACTTGGGTCTTGTTTATGTAATCTTGATACTGCTTTTACGTGAGGCATAAAACCTGAGTAAGCAACGCTGTATCGCAGTGCTACGATCATCTTGGAGTTTGTGAGTCCACGGGGTTAGCTACTGAACAGCATCAAGGCTTCTTGCCTGAAGGTGCTGCTTTGTTTGTGAAGTGGGGAATCAGTACTGCAGGCCCAGTTGGGGCAGAAGCTCCATCGGTAGTGTTGGATGGGGAAGGAGCATCCAGTACAAAGTGTTTTCAAGGCTTGCTTCCTTCCTTGATTGTGTTACTCTGTGTACATCTTCCCCCTTCCTTTCTTTGCTCCCATGTAGCAGAGGACATCTGTGCAGTTCTACCTCTTTAGAAAAGCCACCTGTGACATAGAGACCTCGAAGCCCAAAGCTCTGGTTGCAGTGCTCAGCAGACAAAACATACAGGTTTTTTGGGGTTACTGCTGTAAGAAATGCAGCAGTGCATTTCCACGGTGCGGAGTTCTGCTTGCCCGGTCCAGGTTTCGTCCCTTGTTTGTGCACGTATTCCATCAGCTGCAGCTGTCCTGGCTGGCTACACAGGCTAAATCTGAGACCCACAGCAAATGTTTCTGTCACTCTTGCAGTTCTGTCCACTGCATTTAATCAGAGCTGGAAGGAAAGCTCTTGTTAGCAGCTCCCTTCCAAGCCTACTAAGGCCTGTGGCTGGCTCATGGAGGCTTTAGAGAGCTCTTGCTTCTGGCCAGGGTTGGTCTGCTTGACCTGTTCTGGCCCAGCAACAGGATGAAGGAAGAGCAGGCTTAAAGGATGTCTGAATAAACATGATGGCTGGAGACAGACGGCGCTTCGTTCTGTAACACTGCTGCTCTGAGAGAAACAATGTCCCTGCTGCAGCAGTGAAGGGCTGGTATGTGGTGTGGCTGAAGATGGTGGGGGCCTGTGGGAAGGAGTCAGTGTTTTCTGTGTGATGTGGCTGCTGCATGCACATGGAGCAAAGCCCAGGCCCAGGGTACCAGGTGTGCAGGGCAAGCTGTGCTGCAGAGCCCACAGCCTGAGGGGAGGGAGTGGGTAGATCCCAGGGATCCAGGGGAGGCAGAGGGGCATCGCCTGCAGAGCTGGTAACTGGCTGCTGGGCTTCCCAGCCTGAGAGCCTCCGTGGAAGAGTGGAGTGGAAACAGCAGTGCTTACCTGGGAAGGGAATGTGGAAAACAGTGTCTCTTTCTGTAACGCGCAGTCTGCATGCCTGGAAGTCGCCACCCAGGAATGTGTGGGCATGTGTAAGGTGGGTACTCCTCCTCACTGAACCCTTCTGTGTGTTTAGTGGTGTGGTAGGTAGTTCTGCAGGAGGCAGTTACTGTGGCTCAGTAAAAACAGCTGTGTTAACGATCCAGGTGGTGTAAAGTTGTATCACACCTGGTAGGGAAAAGAGCAATGCACAAGGTGGAGCTGACGAGCTTGCTTTGGGGGCTGGCTTGTGGGTGGGTGTGTACTGAGTGTGCTAGGTGGTGAAGGTGTGGAAGGGCAGGATCCTGAAGGTAATGTCTTTACCCGACCTGTCTGAAAGCCAGTCTCTGTCCCGAGTGAGAGCAGAGCCTTCAAGCCATGTACCTTCCTCCTGCAGCTTTTGAGCAATTCTGTTGTGGGGGGTGAAACTGTACTCAAAAGAGGACTGGAGTTAACAGCTGCTGGGATTTGAAATGCATTGGTCTGGGTGCCAGGGGTGCCACAAACTGAGCGATCTCCAGAGCTGGAAGGAGTGTCTTTAAGGTCATCTGGTGGGACCTCTTTTTCCATGGAAAAGGAAATGTGACAGCTACAAAGTGCCTAGAATGATGTAGGGAGCTGCCCAGAGGTGGGATGTGAGGCATCCTTACTGGGTAGGGTGAAGGTGGAATCTGTGTCTACATGGAGAATCTAGCAAAGGAGAAAGGGGGTCCACTGGGTGTTCATTGGGTGTCTGTCAAAATCCCTGGTAGTGTTCCTTGTTGGTCAGGGCTTGAGACGTGTCTCTAGAGGTCTGTTCTGTTGGGGGGCAGTGCAGAGACAAGGGGACTGATGGCAAAAGGAGACGGAGAATATAAGGCAACGTAGATGATCTCACCCGAGGGACGTGTTAAGTTTAGGTTCCTTTGTTAACAGTGTCATAGTGTATTAGTGGCTGACCTTGCAGTGAGGCTCTGTAAGTACCTTCCCCTTTTTCTTTGCTTTCTGTGTTTTATCTTCTTGCAGGGCCATAAAGGTGCTTGACTCCAGAGAGCTCCTGTAGGAATAAGGTTCTTAAGACGCAGCATTGCTCCATGGAGAGATGGAGGAAGTTACGAGCCTAGGAATGTGTGGGAGGTTTGTCAGCAGCGATGGATTTAGGACTGAGCAGAGCAGGATGGGAGGAAAGGATAGCCTCCTCTTGAATTGGATAAGATTGTCATGTCAGTAGGTGACACGGGGCATCAGGGCGCTTGTGCTCGGTAGTGCTGGGAGCTGCACGCACTAAGAATTGGCCTCTGCTCAGAGATGCTGATGTGGCACAGAAAGATGTGAAGAACCAATTGTTAATCCTGGTACACAGTTGAGGAGGGTGGCAGGCTCCCTGTGATTAAGGGAGGGCCTTTGCCCGTGTAACAGTAGGTAGCAGGAACATGGGACTGGAACTTGGGGTTCTCTGTATGGACTGACAAAAACAGCAGTGAAAGGAGTAGTTCTTTATGGCTCTTGATTGATGGTATGTCTGTCTGCTCTGGCTGGGATTTAGGTGTGCTACAGTGGTTCTGTGTGGGATGTTCCAGATTGAGGGACCTGATGCTCTACAGAGCAGAGGGGTTATAGAAAACAAATAGTTCATGACCTGAGGGCACCAGCAAAGGGGGAAATCTATTTCCAGCCCTTCTGAGGCACAAGCCGAATCCTCACCAGAAGAAGTGTGATTTAGAGGCCCTGTCTGAAGGAATCCCAGCGATGCCTATAACCACGCTGTGTAACTGAGCCGCTGTGGGGTGACAGGAGCCTGGGCGAGGAGCTCGGGATGGCTGTGAGAAGATGCTGTTGGGAACAGCCTGGGATGGTTGGCTTACTCGTGCTTTGCTGGAATCTTCCTGTGACGTGGTGGGTTCCACACGTACCACAGAACTGTGCCTAAGAGTGATGGCTTTCTTCCCTGATGTCTGTCACATGCATTGAGGGGACGACGACCTTTGTTTTGGCGGCAGAGGGCCCTTAGATAAGCTGTCTGCATGGGTAGATATGGCTGACTTTGTGCGCTGGAGGTGGAAGGTGTGGCTGGGAGCGAGAGGCAGTCATTGGGGTCTCCGGGGAGCAAAGCACAGGTTTGCAGAAAGGTTTGTCTGAGTGAGTGATGGCTTGTCAGACACAAGGGGAGCCGGGGCAAGCGCCTGGAATGGAGGCCCGTTGGGAGTGGTTAAACACTCAAAAGCCATGGTGAGCTGAAGAAGTCGCGAAGCTGCAAGTTGCTAGGGACCAGGAGAGTGATCTGAATGCGTGTCCCTGTGTGCTGCCTCTTCCTGTACCCTCTGCGAGGTGTCTGCTTCTGGTCTCTGTCATGGTATGCGGGGCTGAGGCTTCTTCGGTGTGCACCACAGCCCGTGTGCTGCAAAAGTGATGCAAGATCAGGAGAGCTCAAAATGCTTGCAGCATACCTCCATAGCTTCTTAGCCACTTAGCTACATTTTATCAACCTTGCTGGCTGCTGAAAGCAAGCAGAGAAGGCTGTGGTCTGTGGGGATGTGGGACAGAGGAGTTTATTCCCCTGACATTTAAGGGTCTGGGGCCAGTGGCAGTGGTGAATCAGGGTTGCCTCCACAAGATGGAGAGGGGTAATTTGGGTTAATGATGACTCCTTGAGTATTCAAAAGTTCGTAAATCTGTCAGAGCTAATGATGAATGAAACACATAATGTTCCAGTTACCTAACTGGCTCTGGCAGACTGGATTCAACACTGTCCTGTTCTGGCTATGCCTTTGTCCCCAGCTTTGCAGTGGTCAGGCATCACTCGCCTTTCTGCTGTAGGAGCTACGTGAATGGTACTACAGCTTGTTCTCAGAGATAACGAGCTGTTGCTTCCCCGTGGCTGCGTTGTGACTCTCATGTACTAGTCAGCAGAGTTGGGCTGTCTCCAGCCTGGCTTCTACTCTACTTGGTTTCACGTGGGGTGTTTCTGCGGGAGGTGAAGGTATGGGTGACCCTTAAGGCAGCAGAATGCTGCTGGGATCTGGTACATGCTGAAGGAGCAGTCATGGTGTTTGTGTCAGCCGTTGTGTTAAGTACACACAGTCTTGAACCTTCAGCAAGGGGTATGTCCTCAAATGCAGCACAAGCGTGCTCTTCAGCCTTGTGGTGGGGAGAAGGGCAGCAGGGGACTCAGCAGTCATGTGGGTGAGGCAGAATGGATGAGGGGCCTCTCGTGACATGGTCGATTAGTTGTAAGGCTTCTCTGGACGGGCTGAAATTGTAGTGTGCCATTAGCGACAGCCTGTGGCTTCTTGGCACTGACTGTGAGTGCTCAGATGAAGCAAATAGGTGGCAAAATGAGCTCTGTGATCAGTAGAGAGAGAGAGTTGACTCGGGTGCAAGTCAGGAATGCTGCCATCTTCCTGTCAATAGCCATCTTTATTTTTTTATTGTAGAAAGGATGAAGCAAAGCCAGAAAGTCATGCTGACGTATGAGCTGCCTGCTCTTTTCCCGCAGAGCAGACAATCTGTACCCACAGTAGGTGTGGGCTGGGGTGTCCATGGAGGCCTGCTCTGCAGTACACGTAATGCAGCTCTTGCACGGATGATTCGGGTGGAATGGCTGTGGCTTTGCATTAGGCTTTTTTTTGCCTGAGTGCTTATTTGTCTGTCTGGTCTGATAGACCTTTGAAATCTCTGAGGAGGCGGCTGCGTTTAATGGCTGGCTGTGGGGGGAAGGTGAAGAAGGAATAGGTGGTCCTGGGTTGATCTAGATACAGCTGCCATCATTCATTTCCTTTGTTTTTGAATGTCTGTGTGAGACTGTTGTATACCTGGGTTAGGACTTGATCCATCATCTGTGAAACCGTGTGAGCACCCCACCCCGTGGCCCTGTCAGAGCAGCAAAACAGTCTGTGATGGGTTTGTATTGTGCAATCAGCTGAAAGGGAAATAGTATCTTAAATGACAGGCTTGTGTATGTGGAATCACTTTCTGTCACCTCAGACTAAGAAGGTGTGCCTGGTAAAGCTTACTTAAAATATGTTTAGTTTTCCTAAGGACTTCCACGGGGTTTTTTCAGCTGAGGATATGGGTTAGGAAGGTGTGTGTTGGGGTTTAAGATGTTAAGAGTGATTGGCTAATGCTAAAACTTCTTGGCACTTGAGTGAGCACATGTTTACGTACATAACTGTCTACCCTGAAAGAGAGGATCTGAGTTAAATTATGGACAGGCAAAAGAGGAACTGACCAAGGTTATACAGGAGTAACGAAGTGTGGAAAATAACAAATGAAGTAGCAAAAAATAGTGATCTGTGCTGAGATGTGTTTTCCTTGGGATGCTTATAAATTCCTGTTGCAGCTTACGGGACTGGGGTAAGCCCAGTGTGTCTGAAAGGACATGAACTCTAGTCCAGGGCAGAAAAGAGAATTTTTAGTACAGGACACCTTTTAATATGGAAAAATATTTTTGGAAGCTCTAGGATTTCCTAGAGGCCCAAAATGTGAAATTCAGGGCATGGATTAAGGTCCCGAAGTAATTTTTCTGTAGGATAGTATTCAGCCCTTCTAGACCTGCACGTTACTGAGGTCGGGAAGGAAAGGTGAGGGTCAAAACTACGCTCTGTTCCTGACTGTGCCCAAGCCTGAGCACACATTGGTTTCCATACACCTCCCGGGGAGATGGAGCTTTGCATTGGCCTGAAGGCTTTGACCTGGCCCATCCTCTCATTTCGCATGTGCTCTTTGGGGAGGGGAAGCAACGAGACCGGCACAGAGTCTGCTGTCGGTCGCGAGTTTCCAACTCACTGCGCTTGTCTTTATAGCTTCGTGCAGCTAATTTTGCAGTCGCTCCATTATGCATCATCATAAATTAAACCACGGCTGAGGTCAGAGGGCAGGAGCTCATGTGTAAATGAACATTCCTGAAATTCTTGTTACGTATCGGACCTTTGAGATCGGCTCTAACAAGCATAGTGCAAGCGTCGGTTTAGTTGGTTGCGTGCCACTGGGAAATTAAATGTGTTTTCCAAGTTCTTGTCACTTAAAATTTGCAGTGACATTTACTGTATTTGACGAAATGTAGGGGAAAAAGGTTCCAATTAACCAGGACATCAAACACTGTAGATGGTGCAGTTTATTTTGGAGGCATGATATTCAGAAAGGTCAGTCTTTCAGTCAGATAACCTCAGCCACTTGTAGTGCTCGCTGTGGCTAATGAGCTCATTTCCTAATGGGTGCTTCATGCAGGGACAGTCTGCGTGTGGCTCCATACGCCTGTGGTGAAAGAGCTTTGCTCTCTAGGAGCTGCCAGGCAGACGGTGTGGGAGCTGCGCCATGGCCGATGGACGGAGCTGCTGCTCTGCCTGAGGGACGGGTGTTTGGGGGGTTTGCATGTCCTGGTGCAGAAAAGCAGCTGGAGGAGAGGCTGGATCGTTGGAGTCTGTGGAGAGGAATGGTGACCGTGCCTTAGGCTTGAGCCTGGCTGTGCATTTAGGCTGGCTCTGAGAGCTGCCGGATGGGACTCCTCAGAACCTGGTAGATGGTGCATAAAGCTTAAGGCTCACTCCAGCACCCTTCCTGCTGGGATTTTGAAACATCTGGAACCTCTTTGGGAGGGAACGGTGTCTGACTTTTCAAAGTAGTGATCTGAGGCTAAAGAAAGCCAGGCATCTGGGGTTGGGTTTTCTGGGTGTTTCAGGGTACTAGGTCTGTTCACAGTTCTATTTCATGGTGGGTCAAAATCAGTGTACCTGGACTCAGTTTGCAATTTGTGTGCTTAAGCTGTAGCTGTGCAAGGATTTACTTGTGCTTATTTCGCTCTTCCATGTGGGGCCTTTCAGAAAGACTGCAGAATGCAGAGGTCAGAGCTTCCTGCTGTGAAAACCTGTGGAAGTTAAGCCGGTAATGCTGCTTTTCAAATGAGGTACAGAGAGGGAAACTGGTCCTTGTATTCTTTGAAACATCAGTGTTTGTTCTTCCCAGCTCAGCTCATCATTTCAGGAATACCTAGCTGCTAGGTGATGCTCAAAATCATTTACTGCCTTTCATACATGTTTAAAAAAGGGAAAATAATGTTCTTATTGTGGCAGCATAATACTGCGTGAGGCTCTGTTCCAGCTATATGTGGACAGGATGGGAGACCTAACAAAGAAAAGATTGCAGTGATGTTTGCATACACTAGTTGAAATGTCACTTCTGAAAAGATGACAAAAAAAAAAGGAATACATCCAGCGTTGGCGGCCAGATGGATCTTTGTAAATTAAGCCTCCTCACCCCACTCAGGGCAAAACTTCCTGCTGTCCTATCAATTCTATCAAAGCTTGTTAAGCACCTTATCTGTTCAGGTGGTGGCTTTCAGGCCAGGCATGGCAGTAGTTAGTTACACATGGGAAGTGGAAATCTCTTGCCACATGGCACATTACGGGCTTTATGCTGACAGAAGGCTGGAGGGAAGATGGTAGTCTCGGATAGACTGATACTCTTCAGCTGCCTTAAATGCTGGCATTAATCAGTTCCAGAGAACTTATTACTTAAGGCAAAACTAATGGTAGCTGCTGGGTTTACTTCAGCATTAGTGCTTGGCCATGGTATTTCAATAGTATCTGATAACACATTTGGGCAGAGCTTCCATAAATTACTTCATCCTTGGGGAACTGGTGATGCTGACCTGGCCAGGGGTGTCCTGCTCCTGCTCAGAGCTTTGAAAAGACCTAGATGTAGAAACACATCCTTTTACAATATTTATTTTTTTAATGTCCCAACAAACCCATGTTTTTCGCTGTGTTCTGCAAAAGTTTTAAAATCTCCTCTACCACAGTTTTCTTCTGTTTGAAGTAAAAGGTGACAGCAGGGCAGCGATGGTTGGCAAGCAACAGCTCCAGTCCTCTCCTCCAGTTCTTGGACAGGTACTTGGGAGTGCTCATTTGAAGGCAAATGAAAAATAACTCAAGCAGCTGTTTGGGTCTTTCTGGACTAGTCTCACAAGTCAGGCTGAACATGTTCTTTGCTAATGGTTATTGCTTCTCAGTACTGTATCTGTTTTCCTCCTCTGACCATAGCTCCCTGCATCAGCAGTTTGAGATGTGCACGGTGCTTTTAGGTCCTGTACTTGTGATATGCTGTGTTGCAAGCCAGGCATCTTCTGGTCAGCAGGATTTTGGCCATGGCTGCTTTCCACCAGGCTCGTTGTGGTTTGGTGGAGGGCTGGGAGTGTGGGAGAGGGGAATGAAAAGGAGAAGAGGAGGGCTGGCAGAAAGCTTGGACTACTTTAAGTTGGTGGGAGTTGGGTAATGGGCAAGAGCGAAACTAAGGTGGTTTCCTCAGTCTCTGAGAAAATAAGAATAAGGACTTGGAATGGAGGAGCCTAATGTTGTTGGGCTTTTACCTAAAACAGGTTTCCTGGGTCATAGCATGAAAGCAGCAATTTCTTGAATTAAACAGAGCTTGCTCCATGCTGAAGTCATAGCAACAGAATGACCTCACACCGCAACTCTACTTCCCCCCCTTCCCCTTGTAGTTGTTGCTTTAATTTCCTACAATATGTTGTTCTTGTTGTTTGGAATCTTGGGGAGGAGGGAGAGAGGGGAAACCAACCTGTGTAAAAATTAGCTTTGAGTTATTCCATCTGTGGACTCTTAATTTTGTCATGAAAACAGAGAAGCCTGGCAGGAAGCTAGCTTTTGACTGGCTTCATGTATCCTCTTGTCTGGAGCTGGGTAAGAAAGTGTGGCATTTAGAATGAAAGCAAAAGCTTCATTTCTGGAACACTGAGTGTTTGCCCAATTCTTTGACCATCTGTTTTTGTTGACAACCACCTCTTTCTGTTGTGCCAAAGTTATTTTGGCTTTTAGAATCTGTATCTGCGTGTGTGTGTATGTGTGCACGTGGTGGTGCGGTTGTGTGTGTCTGCCTGTAGATCATTAGGGTGCCGCTTGCTGGGTCAGATCCTGGGAAGTGGAATGTATTAAAGCAGTTATCTGGTGAGGATTCAATTGCCAGGGGAAATGCCATGACTAATCCTGGCTTCTCTAAGAGACACTCAAGTGTCATTACCCTGTCTGGAAGCCACAGCTTCCTGTAGCGTTCCTGACATGGTTTTGGTCGTGTCACAGCTGGTTTGGGGTATAGGTGCCTGCCCCACAAACCACTGCTGTTGTGCAGAGCTCTGTGGGGAGCATCTTGCTGCGTGTGGTGGCTCTCCCGAATTCTTGGTGCTCAAGTGGGGACCTGTTGGGTGGCATTGCAGAGGTGCTTGGTTACGTTTGCTTCTCTTGGGCTTTGCCAGTCTTATGTTCTGATGGTAGTTAGAGGGTAACGGTTCATTCCCTCTATCCTTCATTTATGCTAATTATATCCGCTATCAGTGTGTACTGGAGTTGTGCCACAGCAGATGATGTTCATAACTCCATGGTGGAACCACGTAAGAACCTTAATTTGTCCTCGGAATCAAGCGTGCTGCGTGAATGTGTGCGTGTGTTTCTGAGCCCATCTTTCCTCTTGGCATTTTCTTCTGAAAGCCATACTGAGGGAATTTTTTGTGCTGTTTTCCACACTTAGTTCTTCCGCAGTGACTTCTGAACTCCTGCTTGGCATGAGAGTAGGCCAGAGAAACATATATATAGCCTGTGACAGCACCAAAATGAGGCTAACAAATATCCTACTGAGGATGCGGTATGACAGCTTCATCCATCCAGCTGAATTTGCATTGTGAGTATGAAATAGCTGCGTGTCATGGGCCACTGCCATTGCACACAGTCATTTATTTAATAACTCGGCGCACAGACATTAAAGGGGAGCCATGCAGCACATCGTTTTGTTGGAAGACAGATAAGGAATTAAGAGGTGGCAGCATTTGGAAAAGTCTGTTTAGCACTATTCCTTCGCCTTAACTTGTTATCGCTCAGCCAGGTGACGCCTTGGGTGTGAAGCAGGTGCAGTTTTTTTGAAGGATGGCAGAGGTGGGGACTCTGGTGTGTCACAGGCTGCTCGGCTGTGTGTCTTCTGCCTCTTAAAACCATCAGCTTATGCCCTTGCCGTATAAAGGGTTAGATTCAGTTCTGCAGCTTGTGCAGGATGCTTTCTGCCAGGTGAACCGGGTAGGCTAAGCCTGCCTAAAGTCGTGAAGACGACCCATTTCTCCCTAGAGCATCGTTAACTTCACAGAAGTGAATCCCTGTGTTTGGTAATTGACATTTTCCAGAAGCACTGAATGCTGCAGTGCCACCGTGAGAGGGGATTTTGGGTGATGTGGGGCACCTGGAAATCAGGCGGCTTAGGTAGGAGGAACGGGAAATTTAAAGCACCTGAAATGTGTAGTCGCTCCTGCAAATCTGTTCAGAAGCACCGGAGAAAAACGGCTTTGGTCTCTTTAGGCATGCTTGCAGGATCCGCCTTCATCCCGTGTGTTGCCACGTGCAAATTACATGTCCAGCATCGTTGGGTTTAGTTAGTTGACTTGCATGAACATCTCTAGTGAGTGCTAGTGCAGCTGTGAGTGGGCAGCTCTGTTAAACTGGAGTTCCAAGGCGACCTTGCGTGGATTTGGCACAGTCAGTCTGCTGTGCTGAGGAACAGGAACTGAGGATGTTTTGTTGGTGCACACACAGAGCCTTTTGCTGTGAACAACGTCGTTGCGCAGGTTTTTATATGCAGAGTCCAGGTGTGGAACTCCCTAATCCTTTGCAGGCATGTGAAATAGATTTTTCACTGCAGGGGCGATGAGGCATCCTTAATCTTTCTCATTGGTGGGAGCCCAGTTCTAACAGCATAGAAAAAACTTTTTGCGCTAAGAGTGAGCCATCAGACTAACTGGAAAGGAACGCTGGCAGTTGTCACTCCCCCTTAGCATCAGCTTTGGGAGCGCTTTCCACGCAGCCAGGCCAGCTCTAAACCTTCATCTCTTATTTGCAGAACTCTGCTCTGTGTGTGAAATGTCTCCTGGGTTGCTTTGCTTAATAGCAGCTAAGAACCACAGGGCCTCATAAGTGAAGTGTTGGAAGAATTCCTGTTTCAAACGTCTGTAGGAAGAGATTTTTTTGGGGAAGAAAAAAACCCACAAAGGGCAGGAGCCACACAGAAGGGTAGAAAAATGTCTTGGGAAAGAGGGACAACTGTTTGTGCTCATTTCCACTGACACAATGCAGAAAATGCAGGCACTGCTGCAAGTGTAGCACCAGCACTGCTGCGAGTACCATGTGGCTGTTGCAGTTACTACTTCCTTGCCCGTTCCTGCAGAAGGAGCCACGGCAGTAAGCCCGTGTCTCAGTCCTGGCTGGAAACTCAGGTGGTTTGGTGGCTGCTCTCTGGAGAGCAGGGCTGTGGTGGCAGCTGGAGCAGAGGCATGTGGAGAGGATGGGCTGGTTGGGCCACAAGACCACTCGTCTCCATGCATTGGTGAGATGCCTGGTTGGGTCAGGCTGTGTTTGGCAGAAGCTGGTGTGTTGCCGAGAAGGCTGGTGTATAGGCTGTGCTGCCGTGACATGTGTGTCTGCAGTCAAATGCCTCAGCCGCTTAGGGGGCCTGCAAAGAAAAAAAAGTAAGGAGGATGGGCTGCTTATGTCCTATTTACACCTGAAATACTCGGAGATAGAAGGAGCATGTCTGGCAGCTTCCAAAACCAATACCGAGTAATTATTCAAACTGTCTGTTGGCATCAGTGGATGCCACCTCATGGATTTCAGTGGCATATCATCCATTAAAGCTAGCAGAGAAGGTGTCTTGGAAGGCATGGAACAAACCTGAAGTATTCGCATTTGGTGGCACGTAGTTCTGTGCTGCTGCTACCTGATGATATTTTAGGGTGACTTGGACTTGGGGCCAGCGTGTTTGACCAGATGGCCCAGTAGCTCAAAAGACACCTAAGGCATCAGAAAGCTACACGATACTCACCTGGCAAGGAGGAAGTTGGTAACTGAGCTTAAACAAAGAGAAAACTCCAGGAGGTCTGTGTGCTGGAACAGCAGCTTGCTTATCCTGCAGAGCTGGTTGGTGGGTACAGATTCTTTCCAGGGGATTTCTGAGTTGGAGAGCAGCACAGAGGAAGCTCTGCCTGCCACCTGGGTGGGGGGCACTCAGCATTGCTGTGTATTCTTTCTGTGTAACCATTCAAACATCTTCCCCGCAGTGTTCAATTGTGGCTTGCTCTCAGTGATGAGTCCTCCACTCGCTGCTGTAAAGGAATCTAGAGGCATTGTTCTAATCCTGTCTCAGATGTGGAATCTGCAAGGGGCTGCTTTGCCTGCAGCACTTTGTTCTGATGCTTCAGCTTTCGTGGGGGTTATAAATGCCTTTCCCACAAACTGGCCAGCTGTGGCCTTAGTGGGCAGTGAAGTCTGGCCACCTCACTTCTGCCAGTTGGGCTGAGCAGCTTACCCAGTGCCACAGGTTATGTCTCAGACATTAAGTTGTGCTCTGTTGGGATCCTTGGAGGAGAGGCATTTCCTTCATGCTGTATCCCTGGTCACAGTAAAAAGTGGAATACTTGGACTAGTTTTCATCGTTGACTTGAGTTAGGATTCATCCTGAAGGCTTTGTCATCTTCAGGGTCTCGTTTCTTATCTTTTCTCCCTCATCCTAGGAAAGTTTGCAGGAAAATGTTGGCTTTGGAAACTTCTTAGCAGCGTACATATATGATAGCCCTAAAGATGGCTGTAGGTAATGCTTTTGGTATGGTATTGGTGATGAACCATCTGCGTGCTGCTTTACCTCTTCCCTGGGTTTGCCTGCAGAGCAGAGATGTTAGAGCTGAGCTCAGCTGTAGCCATGGTGTTATTTTGTGTCGCTCTCCTTGTACGCTGGGCTCTTCACAGTGGCAATGCTGTTCTTTTCAGGTGCTGTGGAATGCAGGAAGTGTGACAAGCACATTCCTTACTGATTTGCCCCTCTTGTCTCAGAGCTTTTCTGACTGCTGCTTTATTGTTTGGTACCAGTGCCCTGTTCTGATACTCTTAATTTTGGGAAGGCTTCTAGATGTCTGCAATATTGTGGCTCTGCAGGTAACAGCTGATAATCTTATGACAGCTGTCTCTACCTGTAACTAACAGATGTGTTTTTTGGGAAGAAAATCGATTTGGGGGGGGGTCATCAAGTGTAGCGGGCTGGTTGAAAGACTTTTGCAGGGCTGCTGTGACAGGTCTCATAGTACAGCACCCACTTACTGTGGTCTGTAACCTGGAAGGTTTGGATCCTGATAGTTGGGCTTTCTCAGTTTCTTGCCATACAAACTCCTTCCCATAGATGGAGCAGGTGCAAAAACAGACCTCTTGCCTTGCTGATGTTGACACCTACCATGGTTTTAAAAATTAACAGCAGAAGCTAGTGAAAATACTGAAAATGGAGCAGTTCTGAGATGTGCTGAACCGTCTTGTGTCAGGAGGAGTTAAAGTGCAGGGATTTCTATTTGCAGGAGAAGAGTGTGCTCAAAGTTCTTTTGAGCTTCCTTCCAGATCTAAGTCATGAGATTCATCAGTCTATTTGGGGCATTCTTTGTCCCAAAGGAATTATTGGAGACGGCTGCTAGCTCTGGCTGGAAAGCTTGTTTTTGTTAGCAGGAATGCCATACTGCTTTGCATTTGGGGCATGCTTTGAGCTCTGTCAAAGAGGTGGATTGTTGATGAAGGAAGCCTTGGGGACTTGAAATTGAAGCCGCCATTTCTTCCAGGTGGAATGGATTTACACCAGCGTGTGAGGATCTTTATGGGTTAGGTGAGAATTTTACATTATTAACCATCTACACCGGACTGTCATCTGCTGTTTGATCTCAGTCATTATTTTTTCTGTAAGTTTTCAACCAGGTGGAGTAGAGAAGTGATGGCAGATCACACTGTGGATCGATTTTTGGAACCTGTGGAGCACTGCAGTACTGTGGTGTCCTTAAACATGTGGGTAGCTTGTGGAGTTGGATGGGAATGTTGGCGGTTTAGAATGTGTCTGGGGGAAAACCAGACTGCAGTCAGAAGGTTGGGGTGGGTGGAAGGTGGCACTTTGCATTAGGTGAGGAGAATGGAGGTGCAAGGGGTTGCGTGGGGATTGGCAGCATCAAAGGGCAGAAGCCTACCTACCTTCTTTGAGAGATGAACGGAGAAGACCCCATTCACTGTGGCTGTCAGAATGGGTGCTAATGTGTGATAGCAGAAAGCAGATGAGTGAAGGAACAGAGGGGAAGCCATGCTAAACTAAACTTTCAAGTTGTTTGTGAAGCATCTCAAGTTTGTGTTGGTGAATAGGCCGGTCCTTCAGATAGACCAGCCCCATGTCAGACTGACTGCGCTGAAGCAAGGTGGGATGCTGCGTGCTGGGCTGTGCTCTGTAGCTCTTAAAGGGTTATGAAGCTTTGAGGCAAAACCTCAGGCTCACAGTGGCTTGATTTAAAAGCAGAGGTCAAAGCTGCTGTTGGAAACCTGAGGGGAATGTTTGAGCAAGTGGATAAATAGAAATGCTCTTTTGTCTGCTCCGTTTAACGCCTCTGTGTAGAGCAGACAAGTACAGGAGAAATGATGCATCTATATGGTGTGCCTGTGCTCCACATAGCTCTGCTCCATCTAACTGCAGAGCTGTTGCCACACACAGGTTCTGTGTGCTGCGTGTTTTGCAAACAGCTACACCCACTCACAGACAGGATGAGGCATTAGGGCTTTGATTTCCAGGATGCTGTGCATGCGCGGAGCCTGCAAGCCATGAAACTGCAGTCATTCCCAACCTGACTCAACCGATTGGGCTGAGCGTCACCATTTGAAAACACCATGGGGGCCTGGGGGAAAGAAGGGGTAGCTGCTATCCTGTTCTGAACAGAGCCTTAATGGTGAAGATCTTACTAAGTTGCAAGGCAAGCTCTGGTAAAAACTGCCGTGCAGGGCTCTGGCCGTGCCATGCTGGGGGTGTGCATGTAGGTGAAGGCAGGTGTCAACCCTGTGTGGAAAAACGGTAGCTCTCCACCTAGGCTGTGTCCTATCAGAATATTTATCTAGGTTCGTTGTGGTTCCCCCCCTCCATGTGATGCGTTGTAGGAATAAGCGTGCGTTCCCTGTCCTCTCTCCCTGCCTCCCTCTCTTTCCCTTCCCCACTCCCCTGCAAGCTGGAGGGCCAGAAGGTGGGGTGGTACCTCAGGATAATGGTAGCAGAAGGCGAAGGAGGCTGACAGCTGGCAAGTTCTGCCCCAATATGCTTCTCTGAAAGAGGCAAGGAAAATGCAGAAGATGTGATGCCTGAATGGCTCACTTTGCAGCAAAAGGGAAGATTAAAAGTAAAATTAGTTAACATCTTGCTCATTTCAAACCACCACACGCCAGCTTTTTGCTCCTTCCCCCACTTGCCTTTCCTCCTGTGGCTTTTATTTTCTGAGGAGGAGGGGGAAAGGCGGGGAATCCTGGGCCTTCACAGAAATCAGCACTTCAGGAAGACGAAGCTTTCCAGGTAGTCTTCCTGCTAGCTCTGTAAGTCATCTTCATGAGCTCAGGCAGCTGGTGCAGACAGGCAGGCAGCAGCATTGCTCTACCAGAAGCTGTTATTTGCTGTACTAAAACAATATTATGCGTGTTTGAAAGCACTGGGTAGGTGGAGAGAGCTGAAACCCTTCAGTCTGGGAAGGGAACCTCTTAAGGTAGGGCACAGGTACCCCAAAGGTGACCTGAAACTTCACTGGGATCTGAGTAGGGGAGATGGGGTGGCTCTCTGGGGAGCCAGGCTGTGACAGGCCTGAGTGGAACGGTGTAAAGAGGGATGTCTCCATTAGATATAAAGGGAAAATGAATTCTCTGGGAGGGTGGTCAGGCATTCAGGTGGGGACCTGGATGGTGCTGGGATCTCCGTTCCTGGATGCAATCAGCACTTAAATCAGTAATACTGTATCTAAAAAGGAGCATGTATTGTCTCTTTCAGCTGCTGCTGCTTTTGACAGCCAGACCAACACATCCCTTATTTGCAGGGAGCTCCAAGCATGCAAGGGACTGGTTACGCTGTCTGAGCAGGGCTCAGATTCAGTGCAGGATTTCCTTGTGCCTCTGATCTGGGCAATAGGCTCAGAGTCATATGAGGGTCCATCTTCTGTTTTGCAGGCAACTGGTTTTCAAAGAGGTTTTTGTTCCATCCAAGCGCAACTTGGTGGTGTGCGGTGGTGGTTCATTTTATGTGATGCTGCTGGAGCAGAACTTAGGTCCTCAATAAAGCAGGTGCCTGCTTACTGAATGTGGAGGTAGCAGAGGCTAGGTTTTCATTAGACCGCTTCTGGCAGTAGCCAGGGGTTTGTTCTACCACTTGACTGCCTCGGGTCGGGATGAGAAGCTTGCTGTACCTCTGAGGTAAGACCGGAAAGGTAGATGTTTGACTCGGAGTATGGGCAGAGGCTGAAAGCTTTGCTTGCTGCAGAGGAGTGGAGAGGAACAGGTGGAGTGATACTGTTAACCCTTACCATCCCTACTTGCCTCAGTGTCTAACCAGCCTTGAATGTGTAGGGGACACTTGCTTTGTGCAAGCACAGTGAAGGGCTCATGCAGTTATTGTGTTACTTCTGGTGTAGCTGAAGAGAATTGTTTTGGGTAAATGTAACTGTACGGATGGTCTGGCTCAGAGTTCTGTGAACAGGTTTTGGTAACGTCCAGTGCATCAGGCGACTCATGGGGGGTATATACAGTGACTCAGCCTTGGACGTCCCATCTCTGCAGAGACAAATCATGGGGAGCTGTGTAGATAGCTCAGACTTGAGTTGTTCTGTAAGCCCAGCCTAAATGGGCAGTGCTGTGTAATTCAACAAACTGAAACCTGGGTTGAGCCTGGAATTCCTTCAACAGCATGCCTTGAGTGCCAATCAAGCCACTCTTCAGTTGCCTGGCAGTAGGACAAAGGCAAGCCAGAGGGTCCCCCTTTGGCTTCAGTGGGCCCAGACAAGACAAAGACATCCAACAGCTAGGGCATAAGGTAAGGGGGACGCTCCTCATGACACACATGGAAGGTGGCATTGTGCATTCCGGCACAGTCCTGCCCACTGTCATGTTGATCAAAGCCATAAAACCCCTGGGATTCAGTGTGGGGGTGGAGCTGCTTCAACTGTGAGGAGACCCTTCCCCCTTGCAGGGATGCTGGCTAAGGGAATGTCCTGAGAGCCCTGACTTGGAGAGGTGGGTGAGTAAGTATTCAGTAGGCTTTAAGTTTGTACTCTCGGGTGATTGACTAACAGATGTGTAGTACTGAGTGTGCTTGTGATGGTGTGTTGGGTGAATCTGCTGTGGTTGTAACACTGAACCTTGTGAATTGCCTGTAGGCAGTAACAGTGAATACTGGGACCCTGCTGGGGCTCGTAACACTGCATTTCATGATGCTGTGTTGGCAGTAGCACATTTTTTGAGTCAGTTGTGGTTCTGGTAGGTGCACTTACAACCTGCAATAGTGCATTTCTCCCTTTTATCCATAAAACGTGCAGTAGTGACATACTTAATCTGCACGTGGGTTTTTAAATAAACTATACTTATTTTTTTTAAACCCCTGCAGTCAAGTGTCTTTCCATCAGAGTAACTGCTGGCTGATGGGACAGAAACAGATAGGTGCCAGCACAGAGTGCGTTTGAAAATTAGTTTGTAGCAGAGACCCCAGATCCCACACGTTGGTGCTTTCCACACAAACCAACTCTACCAGCAGTTGGAGAAAAGCAGCTTCCAGAAGCTGTGTAGGTGGTCACTGCTCACAGCAGAACTACTCATGCTGACTTTGAACTGGGTTACTGTTGCAGCCTGGATGCTGTGCCAGCTGGAATACAGGTCTGATCCTGCCCAATAATTGTTGCATGGGACCAGAGTACTGTGGGAGAGGCAGGTGCTCTGCATTCTAGCAAGACTTTTGAGTAACAGGGTGGTGGAGCTCCTTTACTTAGGCCTTATTTCTGTGCAGCCTGAGGCTGATGCATAGTCCGTGCTCATCGTGATGATGGCTTTAGGTATTTGTGGGCTCACTGGCAGAGTTTATGCCTAGGAGCTCTTATCCTGAAACATCCACCAGCATCACGAGCTGCTTAACTGCTCTGCTCTTCTTGAGTCTCTTTAGTGAGCCAGACGGGGGTGATTGATGGCACCAGGGACTACTGGAGGTGCCTTTGGTGAGGCTTCCTGTCCCTGTTAAAGTGATGGGAACAGAAGGAATTGTGTATGCTATTCAGGGTTCTGGCTGTCTGCTGCACCAGGACTTTTGGAGTCAGTGCTCGTGTTTCTGGGCAGTAGCTCTAGCTTTGTTCCTCTCTTTTGTGTGGCCAGTTGCTTTTTGAATCCCTTAAAGCCTGTGGAGTCTTCAGGGCCTTGCAGAAAGGGTCTTTGCTTGTCCACGTGCAGTGAAAAACATGCTGGCGATGTGTCTGGATTGGTGGTACTGAAACAGGGGCTTGAAAGCTGTGCAGGAGTGGTGGGAAGCACCGTGTTCCAATGTCTGTGCCTCCTCTGTCTTGGCTCATTGTCTGTGGAGGTGTTCAAGTGTTCCATCACCATTGTTAGGGCCTTGTGGCTGTTCTGCTGATGACTCAAATGATGTGCGTGAGGTCACTGTAACCAGCATTTCTGCTGCAGTGTCTGCATTGTGACACAGTAAAATGAAAGGCTAATGTCACAGGAAGGGTGCTCTCTGTGGCAGAGATGGCTTTGGAGTGCCAGACACGCAGCTACACATGTCTCTTCGGTTTCAACTCTGAACTTCCTTCTTGCTCCCCCCTTATCCTCCCCCTGACCCAAACGTATGGATATATGGAGCGCTGATGCAGCGTGCTTTATTTCATGTATTTGTCCATGTGCCTCCAATGGGGTGGGAAAAAGTACGTTAATGATGGAAAGTTATTTAGTGCTGTGTGGAGTTAATTGCTTCTAATCACTGCTTACATCCATCTGGTTTTATGGTAGACAACAAACCCCTTCATTGGATTTGCTCGTTAGACATACTGTAAATCACCGAGACGCTCTGGCATCTTGCATATTGTGCTCCCATTAGCTGGATGGCATTTCCACGCAGCTGTGAGCAGAGAGAGGCAGCCCCTGGGGTGGGGTTAGGCTTGTTGGGGTCTCTGCTCCACCAGACACCAGGGAACGACGACCCCGTTTAAGTGCCCTTAAAATGAAAAGAGAAAAAGCCTGTTGGGTTTCATTGGAGCAGCGTGTGGGAGAGCATCAGCCTTGTGGTGTGGCTGCACCAGGGCTCTGCGCAGCTGCGGTTAGGACGGGAAGGAGCAGGAAGAAACCTGCTCAGAGCTTGGTAAGAGAGCAGGCAAATGTGAGCCTGCGCTCCTGTGCCCTGGATGGAGTGCAGCATACGGGGGTGTATCAACAGCCGCACAGCCAGCGTGATGGGGGATTGTCTTCCTCTGCTTAGCTCTGCCTAGGCCACGGCCCAAGAGCAGGCCTGGTTTTGGGCCCCACAATACAGCAAAAAGCTTAGATGAACTGGAGTGGGTTCTGCAGAAAGGCCCCAAGATACGGGGGTCGGAGCACTTGGCTGTGAGGAGACGTGAAAGGAGCTAAGTTTGTTCAGCCTGGATGGGGCTGGTGCAAGGGGACCCGACAGCAGCACCCCAGTGTGTACAACAAGGTCATCAGGAAGGCAAGTATAGCTTTGTAGGGGTTAGGAGACAGCAGGCATCTGAAAGAGCAGCTTCAGTTTGGATGAAAAGAGAAACCTTGTCGCGATGAGGCCACTTGGTTAGAGGAGTGAGTTGCCCAGAGATGTTGAGCAGTCTCTGTCAATAGAGATCCAGGTTAAGCCCTGTCTGGTTGGTCTCCTGAGCAGCCTGATCTGATCTCCCAGCTGGCCCTGTCTTGTGCAGGAGGTTGGGCTAGTGACCTGCTGCTGTTTCTGATCTGTGTTAACCTGAGATCTTGGGGAAGCTGCTGCTGGAAGCTAAATACTCGCTGAGACTGACCATGTGCAGTTGCTGGACTTGTGATGTGTGTAACATTTAACTGGCATCTTGAGACCAGAGATTGGAATACCTTAGAAGGACTTTAGGCAAACCTTGGGCTGAAACGGGTGGGTGAGTGCCCTGGCTACTGCAGGGTGTTTGGAAGGACGTCAGGAAGGTTGAGCTGCATAAAGGCTTCCCCAGAATATTGCAGAGGACAAGATAACCCAGGAGGAAGGTGAAATGTGACTGAAGATGCTGCAGTTAGTGTCATTTCAGGGGCTGCTTGGTGTGATAGAGGAGGAATCCCAGTTACCAAGTCCAGTGTGGCCATGACAGCTGCCAGTCACTTTTAAATGCAGGGCTGCCTTTCCCTAGTAGATGACACCCTCCAGGCTCCTGGCTACTGGAGCAGGACAGCCCCTGCTCTGTGGTGAGCATTGTTAGAGAGGTGGTGAGCACCACGGCAGCTGCGCTCATGCTTGCCCCTGGCCATGGAGCTCCCCCCAGCCCCGTGGGGATACACAGCAGTAGCTGCGGTGCTTGGAGCTCTATAATAAGTGATAGCCACCCGAGATGTATTATGATAAATCATTGCTGTTACACCTGCAATGAGCCATGCTAATCTCTTGGAAGTGCGATCCACTTTGTTCTACGAACACCTCTCCTGGAGGACAACAGTATTTGCCTTTCTCCTTGCAGAGGGCTGTTGTGATAGACATCAACAGTGCCTTGTTGCCTCCCTCCGCCCCTTCCTCTCCTGTGTCTGCTGCTACACCAGGCTTTCACCAGGACCTGCTGGCTGTGTTGAGTGCTAAGAGGAAGTGAAGTGTCAGGAGCTTCTTGCCTGTCAGATGCAGAAATGCTGGCTGGGGTGGCACAGCAATAGCTGTTTGCAAACAGTTTGACAGTATGGCCCTTTGTCCTGGGAGCATCTCTTTGGGGCACCCCAGCCTCAGAAAAGAGACTAAGATGTAAAAACTCAGTGCAGGTGAGCCCCTCACTTTAGCCAAAATAGGCCACTCTTGTCAAAGAATTTCTTTCTATCAATGTCTTTATAAGAAAAAAGTGGTGTGTGGAGGCAGTTTTGGCTCTTGGTTTTCAGGACAAACATAAATAATTACCTAGAGGAGCTTTCTTACGCAGATTCAGAGGTGCACTGTCATCCAGCTAGCGTGGCAGCCCTGCCAAGCTCTGTATCTGGTGCAGCGTGATGGATAGATGTGGTTTGATGAATGGCGTATGCCCAGGCACCCTATTAGAGTACGTTCGCTTCAGGAAGATTAATTGTTTCAGATGGTGCCAGCATCTTTCAGGACTCAACGTTTTAGGTTTATCTATCCATCTTCCCTATCAGCTGTAGCATTATGCTTTTGAGTCGAAGAAGCATAAGGGTAAAGGAGACAGTTGCTTACACACAGGAGGAGGCTGTGACTGTGCTGCAACTCCTGTAACCAGGACATGGTGGTGTTCAGCACAATGGTGAAGGAGCACAGAAGAGGGTTGGTCTTGGATGGAAACTCCTCTGCTATGCTCCTGGTACTGTTCTCTTCCTCCCGAATGCCTGTGCAGGCTCACAGCTTGCTGCTTTCCCAACACTCGCAGCAGGTGGCAGCCTAAAGCATGCAGCACTTGGAGCCTAGTGCTGTAGAAGTCCCGAGGCCACCTCTAAAACCATGAGAGTAAGGAGGGACTAAAAACTAAAAGGCCCAAACTAGCTGTTGCTGGTTGAGTTTTTACATGTTCGGATTGTTTGAAGCTTTTCAGAAGCTGCCACGAGGAGAATGAGCAATCTGTAGGGTTTCTTCAATTATTTTTTTGATTGTGTTGGGAACGGTTTTACCATCCTGTGTTTCTAGAAGCTGATGCATGCAGCATCTAGGGCTGTAGATGGCATGAAACTCCCACATCTCTTATGAGGAGTGGTGACAGACTGAAGGTGCTGGCTGAGTGCTGCTGGTTCCTTCCAGCAAGACAGCTGTAGATGGAGAATTTTGTTGTGGGCTGGAGTAGGATAGCAGGGTATGCTGGAAATGGTGAAACATAGACAGCACGAGGGAGTGGTGCCTGGTAGGAATCTATTTTTGACATGGTTTAGCTGTAGCTGACAGCTTAGTTCTCCCCTTCGCCCCCAGTGGGGTGGAGAGAAGACTAGGAAGAGGTAGATCTCATAGATGAAGGTTCTTGTAAAGCTCCTTCAAAGGCTTGTGGCTGCTCAGGGCCCCATTTTAAATTAGTTGTTCATGTGGGTCACCTGGTAGAGAGGCCTCACCATCAGACTGATTGGGTATGTGCGTTGGCCAGAAACCTGCGATGCTGAATAAAGCCTGTGTTTGCTACTCAGTGGAGGCATAGCTGATAGTTCTTCCACTGCATTCATTGGATCAGATGTGTTCATTGTGCCATTTCATTCCTAAAAGCTGGATCTCCTGCTCCAGTCCCTTGACCTTACTTGATTTTATGATGAAACAGGCTTTCAGAAGGACTTGCCTCCTTTTCTCTGAGACTGCTTGTGCAGTGTGTGCTACGGGATGTGCCTGTCGCCCTGTTTTCCCTCTGTTCTGGAGGGTGCTGCCTGATTCCGAGCAGTGTTTGGCGACAGCTGAGTCGTGCCTCTTGGGAATCGCTACGGCTTTTTCCTTTCAGATAATCTGTGACTTTATCGGGGTCCTGTAGGTGTTTGGGAGTGAAGCTTCAGACCATTGGAGGTGAGAAGCTCTCTAGATACCTAGACAGGAAGAGGCTGGGAAGAAGGTAGAACTGGTGTGTTGGGTAAGGGCACTTTACTGGGACAGCGAAGGGAAAGGGATATACCAGCAGCAGGGCTTGGAGCAGTGTGTACTGAGCGGGTGGCACACAGTGCAGTTTGCCCAGGGCCCAGCCCCTCTCCAGGCAGCGATGCCCTCCCTGACCAGCTTCCCCCAGTTCATACAGAGACCGTGGTGTCATATGGTCTGGGATATCCCTTTGGAGAGTTTGGGACTCCTGTCCTGGCCATGTCCCCTCCCAGCGGCTTGTGAAAATTTGCTCTGTCCCTGCGGAATGGTGCATGAGTACATCTCCCTCCCTCGAATGCTCTGGCTTGGGAACACAGGGAAGCAGCCTGGGAGCTCGGGGTGCTTTGCAGGGCTGTTTCGAGGCGCGGGCATGTGGTGGTGCAGCTTGCTGTCATGCTGGGGGCTGTGCTGGCAGGAACCTGGTCATGCTCTGTGTGTCTCTGTAGGCAGTCGGTGCCTGCTCTAAAGGCAGGGATTTCTAGTGATGTCCAAAGCAGGAAGGTGAAATCATCAAGGCAAATAGAAGGGACTTGAAATGGGAAATGTGTGGTCAGATGACCTGTCCTTCAACCCTGACCTTTGATTGGCACCTTGGCAGCTTTGACTTGAGGGCTGACCTGGGATTGCTGAGGACTGAGAAGCCAGGAATGGCAAATCCAGATCTGATCTCCTCTGTTGTGAAGCTAAGGGGTTGGTAAAGCTTGAGGGAACTACAGAGGGGCCAGAGTGGTGTGAGTGGGGGCTGAAAGTGGTTTTGGCAGCATCTGTTGAAGAAGCCGACCCTTCACTAGGGGCTGAAGCATGGGAAGGTGGTGGAAGTCCTTGGTTGTGTGTTTAGTGATACATTCCTTGTTCGTGTGGTGCTCTGACTGCATAGTGGCTGGATAGCTGGTCTTTTAAGACAGTGAAATTCCTTGTAGGCTTACAGAAAATAAATTTCTAGATTAGTTAAAAGTGAGGCAGCCTGGGGGAGATGTGCTTGAGAAGGTAAGTGACACAATCGTTAGAGATCCTGGTAATGGTTTCAGAAGAATTGGGGCTTCCAGCTAGACCGTGGAAGCACGTGCTTGGGTGTACAGGAGACAGCACTGTTGGGTTGTTCAACAACTGCTCTGGTGGTTCTCTGCTGCTTTGGCTTGTAAGTGTGCATCTCTCCATGCTGGGTCTAGAGGCATCACAGGGCTATGCGGAGGGAAAAACTTGTTCTTGGAGCATTCTGAGTCTTGAGCCGCTGAGTGCTTTGGAAAACAAACTACTGAACCAGTTGCCCGATCGGGAATCGAATTCTGGGTATGGTCCCCAGGTGCTCAGTAGAGTTCATGGCTCAGTAAGTAATCTGGAACAGGGTAGGGAAGGGTGAAAAGTTGGGGTGTCAAAGGTTTGCAGATCACACTGTGGCTTCTGCATCTCAATTTTTCTGGCCAAGTTCATTCTCCCAGCCAAAAGCATTCAATATTAACATCCCTCCCGGGCTGCTGGATTTAGCAAAGCTCTGGACTTCCTTTTTTTTTCCTTTCCTGCCCGCCTGTCAGGCAGTCTGGACTTTTGGAGTGAAATCCTCTGCTTCTGTGTGCAGAGCTTCCAAGGGACTGCTGCCTGTGCTGATGCGACGTCCCTGTCCCCTGCTCCTGTGACATGTTTGCAGTTTAATAATTGTGTGTGGATGGCAGACTGGATGCCAGAGCCCTGCGCATCCAAAGTCGTTTGGTGAAGGAGTCCATTATGATCATGGCTCGCAGTGATAAATTCCCTGTGATGGTGGCAGCTCACAGCAGCTTCCTCTCGTAATGGCATTCTGCTCTTGTTGGCAGGGATCCCTGGGCAGGAGATGCTGCCCTGAAATAGCAGAAACAATGAGAGCAACAATAGCTAAACAACTCTGGGAGACAAAAAAAAAAAGGAGGAATTTGAGCAATTCCTTTTTTTGGATCGCTGTGTTTGAAGGAGCTTGCAAAGGAGGTGCTTACCTGGCGTGGTGATGTTCTCAGGGCAAAAAAAAATAGCAATGGACTAACCCAAGAGATGGCATTCCTGTGCATGAGGGGCTAAACAAGGTTTTCAAAGTAGGTGAGAGGGATATACCTGTAGTGCTTCTGCAGCTTCAGGAAAGAGCCTTTTGGAAGTTGTTTTTAAGGTGTAAAGGATGAGGGGGGGCATTGGGGGGGGCACTGGTGACACCTGGAATAGGAGCAGCTTGCAAATGATGTACTCTGTCAAAATCCTCTTCTCTCTGGTGTACTGAGCTCCCAGGAACTGCACACTGCAGGATCTGTGCCATGTTAATGCTAATTAAAGCAGCACAAGCTGCTTAGCGGGGACCAAATTGAAGTAGGGTCAAATCTCTGTTTAGGGGTAGAGTTGTTAGGGTACAAAATTGTAATAATGAGTGGAAGTGGTTTAGTATGGTGGCTAAAACACTGTTAAGCAAAGGTTGGATGTGCCAGTGCTGTTACCAGACACAGTGGATGTGTCCTGCCAGGGGTTTGTACATGGGAGATTTTCCTGGAGAATGGCTGGAGGAAGGGTTTGTGTGTGGACTGAAACATTTGGTGAGGACCTTACTTTCCTTTCTCCTTTGTTTCTCATAAGTCTGTCCAGTCGTCTCAGAATCTGTGGTAGCAATCCACTTTAACGCGTGTTAACAGGCGTGTGAGCACACAGGGCTCTGTGGTGAGCCACCCATGGCTTGAATTGTCAGGAAATGGTTAATACCGGTGAACTCCCTAGGTGTCACTCACTTGTAGGGTGTTGTGCTGCCTGCTTCCTAAGTAGTAATTTTAATTCGCTCGTTATCTGCTTGTACTGCATAAGTGTTGGGGAGCCCTTGATGCAAGCTGGGACCCCAAGCTGTGGAGTACTGTGAAAAGGACAGCCCTGCCTGCCATGGAGCTCCCAGTGTGGAAAGGCTGACAGGATGGGAAGGAGAGTTGAGGGCCTGCCTGTGCTAGCTGTGGAGGAGATAATAGGATTCAGTTACGTGGACCTTGGGGTTTTCTTGCCGACTGTTTCTGCAGGCTCGTTACCTGGTCCCCGTGCACAAAGGCTGAAGAATTAATCATTTCATCAGGTACTTTGTGTTTTAAGGACTGCTCTGCGCACAGCTGCCTAGCAAAGCAGGCACACTTTTTTTTTGCTAACTAATTTATTAAAAGTGTGGATGTTTCTTTCACTGGGTCATTTGCAAGTCCCTCGCTCCTCTGTCATTTGCCCTTGGCTGCTGTACGGCCATAAAACATTTACTGCGAAGCCATGAAGAATCCATATGTCCGTTTGATCTGTCAGGCCACCAAGAAGCCAGGGCTTGTGGGGTAGCATAAGGATATCTGAAGGTGACACATGCTGTCAGTTGATGAACAGAGATGCAGAAGGGGATTCTGGCAGCCACTACCTTGGCCTTGACAACGTGTGATGGTGACCAGGTGGGGTGTGTTATCTTAATAGTCTGGAGCTCTTGTGAGTTATTTGCTGATAGATGTAAACAGCTGTTATTCTTGGTAATGGAAAGCAATTAGAAACATCTGTACTCTTGGCGATGAGTAATGCCTCCCATCTTCACTGCTCCCAAGTGCCAATTGGAAATAACTACATCATCAGGATGGGGCTGGCAATTCTGTGCTCCAGCGTGGGCTGATGATTAGTACTGAGCTGTGAAGAGCAAGAGGTGAAGCGCAGTAGAAGGAGCCCATACCTGTGCTTGCTTGGCACTTTTCCTCTCACGGGACAAGCAGGAAGAGGTTGCTGTTCTGGTTACCTGGAGAGGAGCGAGGTGCTCACACCTTTGTCAGTCCAAAGGTAACTTGGTGTTCTGGGGCCTCGAGCTGCTCTGGCTTCTGGAGCCATTGGTTGGGATGAAGTCATGACACAGGGCTGTACTCAGGTGCTGTCCCACTGTGCAGTGATGAGGTGAGACACATCGCTGATGCCTTCAGCCAACCATGTGTGCTGAGATGTCAGGACGTGCTGACAGCTGGGATGAGGCTGGTTGGGAGGCACTTGTGCTTCTCCTGGTCTTTCCTCTGTTCAAGGGCTCTGGATCCAGCAGTTGCTGGTAAGGCTTCTGGGAGGAATGCCCGATTCTCGGAAGACCTGGACAACAAACAGTGACTAATGGCAGTGAAGTTTATTGCATGGAAGCTTTTTTGGCTCTTGGGTGACTGCTGGGGTGTGGTGTGGAAGCAAACTGGGGCTGGAGGCTCTAAGGTTGTCTTTAGTTGTTGTAAATTACAGAAAGCACCTTGTGGCTTGATGTGGCTCTTGAATCATGTGTCACACTTGACTTTCCCACTTGGTGCTAAATGAGTGGTATTTAACAAAACAAACAGTGAGGATAATAGGAAATTTTTCGCTTTCCTCTTTTTAATGTATAATCTTTATTCATGTTTTTCATTAACTTCGGAAAAAAAATCACAGAGAGATCCCTGAATTGGTTTTAACCTTTGAACTACCCCTTTACTTCCCAATAGTTCCTCCCCGCTGTTCTTAACTTGTAGTATCACAGAATCACAGGGGTTGGAAGGGACCTCAAGAGATAAAGTCCAACCCCCCCTGTCCCCTAGGACAGGTTGCACTGGTTGGTGTCCAGACGGGGCTGGAATATCTCCAGAGAAGGAGACTCCACACCCCCCTGTGCAGCCTGTCCCAGGGCTCCCTCACCGGGAAGAAGTTCTTCCCCAGATTGGAAGTGTTTTCAGAGTTGGAGTTGTGAGCATCCCTCTGTCTTGGAGAACTTGGTTTGTCAAAGAGCAGCAGCTCAGATTTTCCAGTAGTATGAATGAAGAACCCCATGGCATTATGTTTTCCTTTTAGGTCAAGCTTGCATACAGCTTAATCTGTTTTCTTTCCTTGTGTTTCTCTCCGTGACAGGAGTGTATCATTTTAATAGCTGTCACGTGGCTTCAAGCCAAAAAGTGGTGTGTTTCCTAGCTGTAGTATCTCTGTTAGTAACTTACAGGCTGCTTTCTTGGAATGGGCCAGGTCTGATTAGTTCTCAAATTGTGGTTCAGAAGTTGAGAGGAAGTACTGGTGTGGGTGGTAGTCTCTGAAAGAGGCAGCAGAGGAGAGCAGTAGTGTGTTTCTCCTTTTCTTGCCCTATTAGGTAGTCCTCACCACCTGTGTGGGTTAATTTTCAGCTGCGTTAGAGGAGCTGGAAGGGGAATGAGCAATATTGTGGGAAGAGCACAGTTTGTCTGAGTTGGAGCAGCCGTCCCCAGTGCTAGGTTTTGATGAGCGAAAAGTCTATGCTGCTGGAGGAGGGGCTCTGATGGGCTCCAATTGCTGCTTTCCCTCACAGATGTCATAAAGGCATTCCTCAAACCTGTTCATTCCTCCAGTGCTGCTTTTCCAGATGGGAATTACAGAGCAAGATTCAGTGAAATCTGCTTCTGTGTTACTTAATGGAAAAGAATTACAGTGACCTTTTCTAATCCCTTCATTCCAGGTTTGATTTACCTGCTATACTTTGATCAGAAATCTGTGTAGTTTTACAGGATTAGGTATTTTCACATCCAGTATCTGAAATGTTCTATGATTATTGTATTTTGAAAGCTGGGATTAACCTGTGATTCTTGATTAAAAAGATATTGTGCAGAGATTGGGGAGAGCAGAGGAAGCGTTTACGCTCTCGCTTAGCTGTGTGTCTCCGCTTGCCTGGAAGAAAAGCAGCATGGCTGTTTCCCAGGCAGTGTGGCAGCAGAGCAGAGAAATTTGGAAATAAGGAAGGCAGGCAGACTTTTTTTTTACTTAGTTCTGTGTTTTCTTGTGACGTGTCTGAATGGTTGGCAACAACCACCCTTTGTGTCCTTGAGTGGTGAAGGTGGCAGTGCTGAACCTGTGCCCGTGTTGCCTTGACCTGTGTGGCTCTACTGAGGGGGAACAGCCTCCCCTGAGCTAGTGACTCCCACAGCTAGTTTGAGCCCCTTGGTAAGGCCTCGGGGGAATCAGGTTCAGAGATAACACCAAAAAGCCAGTTCTTTCCAAGTCGTTTTTTCCAACTTGGTGCAAAATGACAGGAAAACCAGCTGTGGAACCACAGATAGAGGAAAGATGCTATGTGGGACACGACTGTGTGGCACCAAGGGTGGGATGCAGGGTGCCCGCCTCCCATAGCTGGGTGATGGAAGATGTGACTTGGGGTGTGTGTGGATAGGAGTAGCGCCTCCAGAAGACATGTGATACTGCTGCACAGTACAATAACCCAATACCCTACATATCTTACTTATATTTATATTTTGTGTACATCAGAAAGCCTAAACATCTGTGGTGTACGTGGTGTTGTCAACATAGGACAGAAGTGCTTGGACTACTGTGCGTCTGCATGACGTAATTACGGAACACACATAATCTGCTCTGTTCAGAGCTGTGGAAAGGTCTTTACTGATCCTGCCTCCGTGCCACCCTCAGGTGGGGCGAGAAGAGATAGTGCACGTCTGTGCTGCGGAGGAGTCACGCAGGAACTTCAGTGCAGCAGTAGTGTGGTGGTGATCTCGGGGTGTGAGGGGGCTGTAGCTTGCTCTGCCTCGGTCTCCCTTTGCGGAGGAGGAAAGTAGCATACACAAGATCTTGGTAGTGTTGTAAAGAGACCAGAGGGCAGGCCTGTCTTCAGGGTTGAGGCACTGCTCAGCACAGCAGTGAGAAAAGCTGCTCTGGCTTGTGATCAGCTTCTCCAGAAGAAGGGTGTGGTGGGTATTTTCCCATGGCAAACACTGTCTCCCTCCCCCCTAAGCTGCTGTTTTGTCAAGCACAGGTACAGCCAACCTCTTGTGGCTGCTGAACCAAGGGCAGTAGCACACAATTGCTGTACTCTGTGCAGAAAGATACAGTCCTGTTAAATACTTCAGGAGAGAAGGGGAGGTCAGGGCACAGGTGTTGTACTGAATTGTGTCCTCCTGGCTGCATCAGAGCATAACGTGCAAAATAAGACAAGAAGTTCCAAATGGCAATTACCAAGCAGTTTGCCTACTCTCTCTTGCTCAGGAAATCACTGTGAGGATTATGTGGTCTCAGGAAAGATTAGCAAAGCTGAGGAATCTTCAGGTTGATAAATAGGAAGATTAGACAGGACCAGTGGGAAAGCTACTTAGTACTCAAGTCTTTGCCCTGAGAGCTGAAAGAAAAGCTTTTAACTAAGCGCATTTGGAATGAACAAGCCTGAAATTGCAAGAAAAGATGGCATAAGGAGGGAAGATGACAGCTGGAACCCAAAGGAGCTTTTAGTTGCTTCTACTTGCCATTGATGGGAACTTAACAGGAAATAATACTGGGAAGAGACAGTACACTGTGGTTCTGGCTGCCTTTGTAATTGAGACTATGCGCATGCTAAGCCTGCTTGGGGAGGGCTCTGTGGATTAGAAGAGAGACGAAACCAACCCTGCCTGAGTACCACCTTGAACAACCTGTGTCACAGCTATAGCAAGAGAAATGCTCATTGATGCTGTCACAGTCATTGCTGATGGGATAGGAATACTGTGAGGTGACACCAAGACTGGGAAGGCTCTGTGCAGCAGGCAGGACGGAGTGCAGTGTAAGCCCAAGTGTGATTTGAGAGGCACGTGAGAAAGAGGTGATTCCTCTTCTACAGCAGGGACCCCAAAAACTGCCTCATATCACACTGGGAGTCTTTTAAATAAACACAGTTATGCTTCTGTGTCTCGTTTGGGTTTGAAATGGTCAGAAAATGTGCCCTTTACATGGAGATGTGTGTGCGTGGGCGTAGCTGGGAGCTGCTCTGGGACCCCCACTGCAGGGTCCCTCTAGCAGAGTCTGTCCAGCCAGACTCATGGATGCTTTGTCTCTGTTTGCAGTGACAGCTGTGTTGAAGGGTGTGTGGGGAGCGAGTCTTGTGGTGCCACCCATGACAAACAGGATTTCAGGTCATTTGTTTTGGGACAGTGCAGGTGGGCAGGTCCCAAGAAGGAAAAACAAATAGTCATGGTGAGTCAGAGCTGCCAAATGGTGTCTGGGAAGTTGGAGTCTTGGGGGTGTTCGATGACACTGGCCTCTCTGTTACTTGGGGTGAAATGAAAGCAGATGCAGTGGGACATAGGAGAAGGGGTTCCTAGCAGTAAATAAAGGATGTTCCATGAGATAAATACTGATGAGAGGACCCTGCTGCACTTGACTTTACGCATGCAGTTAAGTGGTATGAGCATGTAGCCTTACGGCAGCATCTTCTCACAGGGCAGCTTCCTGCCCATTGCTGAATTGTACAGCATAAGCAATTGTTAGAGCTCGTGAGGCGTAACCACAGCTCCTCGGCTGGCGTTCAGCTGTCTGGGTGGCTTACTCTGGTGGCTTTGAGCCTGCCTGGCTCTTGTCTTCCCCAAATGGCTGGGGTCTCTGGCAGAAGTGGTGCTGGAGAAGAGTTGAGGTTTTGCAGGGTGCTGTGCACACATGCTAGAGAGCTTGCACAGAGCTGAGCAGTTCTTTGCAGCTGATGGAGTGAGGACCAGCCAGGGACTTGTTTGTCCTGCATCAGGGATGAGATGCTTTGGGGCGCCTGCGGGGCTGCAGCCTGTTCCCACAAGCATGCAAACGGAAGGTCAGTTGTTCCTCTCTGAACTCTCCTCTCTCCCTCTGAAGAGTTTTGTGAGGCCAAGGCCAACTTCCCAGCTGCATTACAAGAGGAGTTTAGGTCACCTGGAGAAGTCCCTATCTTGCTCCAGCAACCCACGTGCCATCTGTCCCCAGGGCATGCTCCCAGGCTATGTGCCAGTGTGTGTAGCCTTGCTGAAGGATGTGCTGGATCTCGTTGGCTCTGGGATGTCACTAAGGATGGATTTCAGGTCTGCTCACAGCTGACAAACGGTGTGATGGGCTGATGAGAAGTGTATGCAGTCACCAGGGGTTTTCTGCTCTGTCTTCTCTTAGGTTGGTAAGAAGTTTAGAAGTCGTTGGAAGCAACAGGGAGGCTGTAAAACGCTACATGAAATTAATAGAAAGTTGATGTTTGCCCCCTGCTGTGTACTTCTCACTTCTGTCCTCCAGATGAAAGAACAATAGTTGTTTTGGAAGAAAATGTATTTCTCAGTCTGAATTTCACTGCTGGCTTTGCACTTTAGCCATGCTTTTTTCACTTGCTCACTTACCATCACCGGTGCTCCACGAGCACCAGAATGTAGCAAGGTGATAAAATTAATGTCTTGTAGGTCTCATACCTTCTGCACACTCACACTGCCACCAAGTAATAAATGCAGCAGAAGCATGAGAACGTTATGCTGAGTAATATGGCAATCCTGTATCTTCTTGCTCCTGATGGGCAGGCAGACTATGCCAGGGAGAAATTAAAAAGGATGGGGGAATCATTCTAGAATGGGCACTGACAAAATGACAGGATGAGTAGTAAAACCAACTGTGAACATGTTTGATAAAGAGTGGTGTAGGTTGCTGCTCTTAGACAGGACTTGCTTATGGCAGCTGTCCCATACAGAAAAAAGTGTAGTTGCCCTAGTTTTATTTAAAGAAAAATAACAAGCTGGGTACAATGACTTTGAAGGGTAAGTGGCAAAAATACTAATAAGAATTTTGATCTTGAATTTCAGTGTGTCTGCCTTGCAGTCTTACTAAGCTTTACCTTCTCTTGATATTGTTTGGGTTGGTTTGTTCAGATTTCCCTAGTTAGGTGTGATTAAAGGAAAAACCAGACCTGAGCCCTGTAAAGGGAACTTCTGATGATTTCCAGTGTTAGTAAGTACCTGGAACCACGTTAAAGCCTGGCTTCCATACCCAGATGCTTCATTTGATGTTCTGTCTGTACTGCTCCAATAGAGAAGTTACTTGTCCAGCTGTCAGAAAAGCTTGGCTGGCTTTTCATATTTGCAGTAGCCTCTGCCTAGAATTTGGCAGAGGAGCATTGCTGTTACTTGGTCCGATGCTTGTTACCTTTCCTTCGCACTGCAGCCCCCTTCAGTCTGTTCTCCTGTGTTCCTTGCAGTCTTCTCTAGCTCTGACTAATCCAAAGATTTGGTATTATCTGCATAGGTCATCACCTCATTTCTCAGTCTCTCTTCTAAATCATGACTAATGACTGTAAATAACTCTGGTTTTAGTGTCTTGGGGCACCTCCTTGTTAATCTTCAGCCATTATATTAATTGGCCATTTGATCCTAATCTCTCCCCTGCCCCTCCCTTCATCCCTCTGTCTAACTTGCAGCCAAAATGTCTGTCTGTGCAAAACTGCTTAATTCTCTTGGCAAGTCTGACAGGGCACTTGGAGGCTTTTTGGAAGTCCAGAATCAGATGTGACCGCGTTTGTCTTTATCTTCTGTTTTGATGAAATGCCATTACTGGGCATGGTTTCCCATGCTCACTGGTGATGGATTGCACCCTTGTGACTGCTGCCATGGTTGTCCTCACTCCTTAGCGACTCACTGGCTCTCCTGGAATGGAGGATTGAGGTGGGGAAAGAACTTTAGGATGGATGTGTGTGGCAGGGGAGGAGGAACAGGGAAAGGGAACCAAGCCCTTACTTCAGCTCAAGTGCGCTGTATTTCTGTCAGTCTGTCAGAGTGTCACCTCTGAAACAAAAGCAGAGTGGCAGGTGATGTACGGCTTTCCCGACAGGTAAAATCAATAAATTGACACTTGGAGATTATGTCTGAGTAGATCAGGTTGTTTTGTTGTTTGCTCTCACCATTTCAGTATCGGGCAGGCTTTAAAGAACAGCTTTGCCCGTTCTCCCTGTTTTACAGCCGCTGTATATTTGGGAAATGGAATGATAAGTTTGGCTCCTCTTTCTTCTCTCCCTCAGCACCAATATAATAGGCCATGTTTTAAAGGCTGGGATTGCAGAATATCTGCATAAGTAACTATAAATCTTTTGGGCATTTCAATTTTCCCCCTGGAAATCTTGTTTTGATGCTCAAGTGCGATGGACTCTGGGAGCTGCTTGGGTTATTGCTGCCCTTATGAAAGCAGCTGTTCTGTCAATGCTGTGGATTCCCTTACTTAGCGGGAAGGGAGAAGAGCGTGGGCGGCTGGGGGTATTGCCTGGCTGCTCCAATCCATTGCTTATTCAGCTGAATATTACTGATGAAATAAATCAATTCCAGGGCAGTTCCTCATTGTGGTGCTGTGCTGCTCAGGACTGCTGGTTACATAAACACCGCTCACTGCGATACAGACCCTGTGGGACACAACTGTTGAGAAGACAGGCATGCTTTCCTTCCCTAAGGCACAGGGACTGGTCCGTTGCAGGTTCATCTCGCTTGCGTTGCATTCCAGGTTCCCACTTCTGTTCCTGGAGGAACAGGTCATGGGAGCAGTGGGAACAAGCTCTGCTGAGCAAGCAGTGGGGCTGACAAACCATTTCTAGTGAATTAAGGCAGAGAGAAACTGCTCTGTATGGGGGACAGTTCCACTGTTGTCATGGTTGCATGTAGGGAGCACTCAAAGAAGCTCATGCATGGGAGTCCCCATGTGTCTGGGGAAGGATCTGACCTGGGCATTACAGGCCAGCACAGGCAGTGTGTCTCTTGTATGACTTGAAACAGGACCCATCTGCTGTGCTGTCTCTTGGACTGCCCTTCACGTGTCAAGCTTACGAAGGCCATTGGTCCTTTGGGCAGAAATAGCCCCTGTCTGGTGCCTGACACCGTGATGTGGGCCTGGACTACAAGCTGAACCCACCTCTTTGCGTTGCTGTGCGGTGGGGTTTGGAGTCGGCTGACTGCTTGGGGATCACTGCTGGCAGTGAGGAGGGCATTGGCCTTGGGGAACAGGTATGTCTCCTTATAGAAACAAAGCATGATGTGGAAGGCTTGAGGCGCTTGAATCTCTGTGCTGTTCCTCCCAAACAAGCCAGCAGCACAAGTGCTGGATGCTCAGCCCATCTCATGGTTGGGGCTGTGCTGCCCATGGGGATGGGGACCCTGTACTTTAGACCACAAATGGAAGGTTCTCTGTCATTGCTCGGTGGCGGTTGGTTTCTAACCAGTGGGCCGGGCCAGGGTTGATCCCAAAGATGGGACTGGTCCAAGTGTACTTGCTTGGCACCACTGCCTCCTGGTGAGCAGCCAGGCATTCGAGGGCAGTTCTCGGGGATGAGATGTTGTGCTAACTCTGTCTCTTCCACTCCTGGGTCACCATTGAGATTTTTTGGTGGGGAAATGATAGATAGATGTGAAGATGGGAGACAGATGGATAGACAAAAAGACAGGATCAGATAGTAGATGAGTTACAGTTGTAGCCTTAATGCATGTGCTGTCTTAATGCTGCAATATTAGCACAGCATCAGAGTCCCTCTACATCTGCCCCCCTTCCTCCAACTGTACCGATTTATATGAAAATTAAGATTACAAATTAAAACCAGGCTATCCTGGAGTTTTCCAGTTCATCAGCCATCCAATAAAAATGATGTCGAGCCTGTATGCATAATTCCCAGAAGATTACTTTGTCCTTACAGCTAAGCTCTGTCCCTGATATAAAAGATCTCTATCTAGTTTTATTGAAATAAAGAACTAACATCATAATCCCAATATTGAGGTATAATCTTCATTATCTCCTGACCCTCTTGAGATTTTTTTCCGACCACCCCCATTCTATTCTGCTTCAGATTTATTTCATTTATAATCCCTATGTGTTTACCTTTATTCAGATAGGATTATAAACCAAATAAATAAAAAAACCTCCCCCCGCCCTCACATACAACAAATAACCTTCAGTAATCACTCCCTAATGTGTTAGGCTGAGCTTCTGGGTGCGCTGGGCTCAATTCTGGCTCGCTCTGTGGATGCTGTTACACCGGAGCAGCGCTGCCCTGGAGCCCCTGGATGTGGGAGCATGTTCCTGAACGGTGCTGCAGCTGCCCTCCTTGGCATCTGCTCATGCTTCCGTCCTGGGGTAATGGTGGCCCTGCCGAGTGTTCCTCAGCTCAACTGATCTCCACACGTTCACAGGGTGGGTGTCTAGAGAGGAAGGGGCCAGGCTGTGCTCAGCAGTGCCCAGTGACAGGCAGCCGACACAAGCTACACTACCTCAAGTTCCATCTCCATGCGAGATGGAACCTCTTTGCTGGGAGGGCGGCAGAGGCCTGGGCCAGGCTGCCAGAGAGGGTGGGGAGTCTCCATCTCTGGAGACACTTGAACCCCATGATCTTGGATACTGTCCTGTGCAGCCTGCTCGAGGGGACCCTGCTCTGGAAGGGTGGGACTGGGTGATCTCCAGAGGGCCCTGCCAATGCCTGCGAGTCTGTGAGCGTTTCCAGCTTCACCCCTGTGCTGAGCACAGCCCAAAGAATTAGAACAGCTGATGTGGTTTTGGTGACTTGGCCAAAATCTCTGTTTGGGGGAAGGCAACCAGTGGCTCCTCTGGGCAGGACCTTACCAGCCACAGGCTCTGCCTTGGGCTGTCAGCCCCCTGACCGTCACTGAGGTCAGAGTGGTTTCTCAAACAACTCTCCTCTGCTTGAAGAAAGGGGAGGTGGCAAGGGAGAGAGACCCACTCCTACCTCCTTGGGTCAGTCAGTACAGGGTGGGCTACAGCTGTGTGGTGTCATGGTCAAGTGTCTCTGGTTAGTTGGAGCGGTAACGCACAATCCAGCTGTGCAGGGAAGGAAGGTGGCTTTTGAGACTGAACTCAGGAGTGCCAAGAGAGCTTTAAGGAAACCTCTTTTCTTTTTGTAATTGCTGCAGCATGTGCTTGGTGCAGGGGAACCTATGGAATGCGAAGTGCAGGTGGGAAGTGTGATTTGGTAGTGGGATTCTTGTATTTATTTTGTTGGTTCTTTCTGATTTTTGAGAGAATAGAGTGGGTTTTTGTCTTGGAGAGGGTCTGGCTCTGAGTTTGCCAAACTGCTTCCTAGTAACAGTCTGTGAAGTCTCGGTGTGGCTTGCGCTGAGTTGCCTGGACGTTTAAGCAGAGATTTTTCAGGAACATGCAAGGGAATTAGGCATGCAAGCGTGTTTAAGTAGACAAGCACTGTAGGCATCCTTCACAAGGCTCAGGAGGAACGGAGCTGCTCCTCAGGTGGCCTGTAGAGCTCTGACTAACCAAGGCCTGAGCACAGTGGTTATTCTTACTGCGTGCTTTGCATGGCAAGCACGGAGGGCAGGAGGCCCTGGGTGGGTAAGGCAGTGACCAAGCGCCTGCTCATGTCATGGGTGCTGGGATTGGGACCGTACAGGAATGCACAATGTGTGGGTTCATGGCTTGGAGTTCTCAGAGGCATCACGGTGGCACTTCCTGAGGTGCTCAAAGAGAGCTCATCAGGCCACGGCTAAGGCTAGCAACACTGCAAGTGCGGTTTAGTATGGGGAAATGAGGTGCAGTTAGTTCCTGGCTGTGCCAGTGGCTCCTCAGGGGCCTTGGTGTCTTGCTGAATCTCCTCAGTTTGTATGAGATGGGGTGGGCAATACTTGTGCACAGTGAGCGGAGCATGGGCACTCTGAGGGGAGATTGTAGTGAAGCAGGCATATGTGACACAAGAACACAGAATTTTAGGTTTGCTGCAGAGAGATCACGTTGCATGGCTAAAATTACTCTGATTCTTGTCCTGGAGTACAGTAAGTACGTACTTAAGAAGAAATCACCCAGGTAAGCTGAGGTTATTCCTTCTGCGTCTCCATCTGCTAAGCTGATAACACAGAGACATATTGATGAGGGCTCAAGGAAAACATGAAATATTTCATCAGTAAGATTATACCGCACAGAGACAGATGTTGGGAAGCTGTAACATTTAAAAATAAAGAGATAAACACATGCTTGCAGGAAGGATGGAAAGATTAATTTTTTTACTTTTTTTGCTGCCTGGGCTGAGCAGGGGGAGGGAAGGGAGAGCGGGGAGCAGGAAGGGGCTGTGGTAGGAGGCAGAAAGAGGAGTTGTTGCTACCTGGAGGCAGACTGAGGGGGTAAATCCTGCTGCCGTAGGATAAGCAGCTTGGTGGGAGTGAGGGAACAAAGTGAGCTTAGCTGGTGTTTTAACCTGTGTCTGTTCCTGGATGTACTGACTGTGCTGCTGCTCCGGGCAGGCTGCATTCTGTTCTCTTAACTCGTGAACTCGCGTGGAGCCTGCAGTGGGGCAGCTTCGTGTAGGGGGCCTGGTGGGTGGCTACCCAGTCACCCCACACGAAAGGGGGTCTCGCAGCATGGGTGTTGTCAGGGGGGAAGAAAGAGTCAGTCAGTCCGGCACCCATTGGATGGGCAGAGAAAGCTTCTCAGGCATGGATGCAGCAGTGTAGGGTAGGAGGGGCAGCCAGTATGCACCAGTGTGGGAGTGGGATGTGCTCTAGAGTCTGCCGGAAAAAAAAGTGCTTCATTGGAATATTTGCAGTGATCTGGGTTATGTTGGCTCTGGGTCTAGCAGCTCCCACAGTGGCCTCAGCAGGTGGAACTGCTCGGTGGGGGGATGCACTTGTAACCATTCAAAATGCAGAAGGGATGGAAGCGAATCCCCATGCTTGGGACGTGATTTTGGGCCTTGAAAATGGAGCTCTGCGTGCTGCAGTCCTGCTTAGTCCTGTCCAAGTTAGCGTTTCCTGTCCATGTTCATTTATGGCCACCCCTTCTTTATCACACTGGATGGTTTTATCACCTTCCTTACATATTTGTGTAGTCTCTATTTTCTTCTTTATCCCCCACCTCTAGCTTGTTTTGAGTCTAATTACTTCCCTCTTTTTTAATGCTCCATAGTACACTTAGCCTCACAGATTCATTAGTACCTCCTTACACTGCCATGGTATTTGATGTGATTTGTTACAGGGCAGACCCTGTCAAGGAATTCTCTCTGTCTTTTTTCTTGTTTGTTTTATCTTGCTGCTCAGCTACACTACCCTGAGGTGTCCTTGGGCAGCCCTTTTGGAAAGCTGCAGCTCGCTTTCCTCACCCAGGGAGGGCCTGGACCAAGGGGCAGCTGACCCCCAGGCACACCCGGGCTCAGGGTTTGGTGGGGGCGTCTGAGAGGTGCACGCAGTTCTGGGGCCAGAAGGTGGCAGTTACTCGTCTCCTGTTGGCTGTGGTGGAAGGATCAGCGTGGGGCTGTGAAATGAGACATGCCTTCTTCTTCAGGTTGGGTTCACTGGGAAGTGGGTGAGTAGTCTGCAGTGGTGGACGTAAGGCTCAGCAAAGCGATGGTGAAGTCATTCCATTGGAGGTGGGGACGTGCTGCTGTTGGTTCCAATGGCTATTCAGTTTGCAGAGCTGAGCATGATGAGTTTACTGTGCCTCTCGGCCAAGTAGAGAGAGTTTGAGTGACTCACCACCAAGGAGGGTTGCTTTAACTTCCTTGCTTTGATAGTGTGATGGATGAGGGTGCCAGAGTTGCTCTGAACGCTGTGTGACCTCTCAGGCTCCCTAAAGGTGATATACATCATGTGTAAATGTTGCCATCTGCAGAATGCTTCTTTGTGAAGAATTTCCAACTCTGCCTTAAGTGGGAAGCTGGAGTGACAAAGTGATGGTGTCACTTTGCAACTGGCCCTTGAAAGATGGTCCCTTCCCTTCAGTAACCATCTGTACAGTCCTGCGAGCCTGATAGGCTGGTTGTTGTGTTAGGCTGAAGCAGAGAAAGCAGTGTTTGTGTTTCTTGTGTGGAGATGGACAGCAAGTTGAGAAGCCTGGTGAAAACTGGCTCCCCTTTGGCCAGGAAAGAGGGTAAGGTGGGAGCTGGAGCACGGGTGCATTGCTGGAGCACTGGTGGAAGCTTTGTGAAACTGTGTTAAAAAGAATAGGTGATACACATCTCCTTCCTCCTCAGCATGAGAATCAGCCTTATGCTGCCCTGTGATTAATCAATTTACATAGAGGTGGAAATAGCAAATTACATACTTGGTTATGAGCAGGAGAGGCTTAAAGGGATAGAAACATCAAAAGTAGACATTAGAAAGCAGGAGTTCTGCAGTTATGTAAGGCCAGTGGCCAGATGCTGATAGGAGGGGGTGTAAAAGCAGCAGTTGAGGATAGATTCTCACCTCAATGCAATCCTAGGACTTGATAGGAACTCTGGCTCGGACAGTTTCTTGCTCCTGTTTACCCCTTGTTTCTGCCCCTTCCTACTTGAGGTTCCATGAGAGTGCAGAAATGTTTAGAGGTAAGTCAGATTGCTCTGAACTGGGCTGAGGTTTCCTTGTGCCAAAGGAGTTTTCACTGAGCTGAGCTGGGGGTGTTTGGGGCATGACAAAAGGCAGAGGATACGGTGGGTGTAGTAAGAACAAGGAGAGGTTGCTGGTCTGAAAGTGAAGACCCAAAAAGATTTGGAGGCTTGAGTTACCCTTCTGAGTTTTGCTGTGGGCTTGATGTGTCAGGCATGTGGCCCCTTCTGTGCCTCCACAACATGTGGATCACTTGAGTGCTTAGGAATGCTTTGGCTTTGACCCCGATTCTTCAAAAAGATTTGGTCAGGTAGGGCTGACAGTGTGTGAGCCAGCGCTTCCCATCCAGGGGAGGGGTCTGGAGCACAACCTGCCCTGTGGCAGCCTTGCTGGAAAACACGTGTCCGCAGGTGCCCAGCATTAATCAGGCTCCCAGCGCTTTCTGTAACTAGCAGCCCTCAGTGCTAGTATTTACTCATCAGGGCTGAAAAAGCAGCCAGAGGGAAGATGCTGACACTTGCAGCTGACACAGCTGGTTCTGTGTGGCCAGTGCACAGCTCTCGTCCCTGTTCCTTTTGTGCCGCAAATGTCAAAGCTACCACTGCCTTTGGTGTGAATGCCGTAAGGGCTGGAAACATGCTGAAATGGAGCCATGCTGCCCAAGGGTTTCTTCTTGGCTTCTTGTAAGGGCAGGGGAGCATTGTGTGAGGCACAGCAAAGGTGGCAAACTGGGCGTGAGGAAAGAGGGCCTGGGTGCCGTTGGGGCAGGGTGCTGTGATGAAGGACCATGCCTGTTCTGGAAGGACTGGCTTGGTTAGACCTGTGTGATGGTGTCTGTCTGGGACTGTGTCAGGGAGACAAGCTGTTGAAGCGGAGAGGGAATGGGCACACAAACAAATGTGTATCAACTGGCCATGGATAAAATCACTGGAAATCAGAGGATACAGCCTCTGATGTGAGGAGGTACCAGATCTTAAAGCCATCTGCCAGAAGGAGACACGAGGATGAGAAGTGTGACTAGTACTAAATTAATTGAAGAGATTGCATGCTGAGTTAGCGCGGTTCAGTTGGGCCTCTGATAGCCTTGGGTGTGATGGAGGAGGCTTCTTCATGCACTCTGAGTGTTAAGTTGCCCAAGAAGTTTGTTCTTGGAGGCTTGCTCTTCAGACAGGATGGCCCGTAATGCTGTGTCCAGCATC